>JAECUM010044051.1:0-10006 GCA_016617855.1 Megalonaias nervosa
ATTTGTTTAATATAACATTTTTAACCAATAAGCACTTAGTAGTAGAGAGAATTGATGCATCCTTTCTCAGAGACCCTCGGCCTCAAAGCGTAGTACGTTAACATCTTTGTCAGAAAATGTGTTATTATTTTGAGCTAACAAAGGCTGCTGACAAAAATGTTAACTTATAACGTTTTGGGAGGGCCGGGGGTCTCTGATAAAGGATCATCAATTTCTCTTTACTACTGACACCCCTTCTGGTGCAACTGGAAGCGGTTTTACTAATCAAGGAAGTGGCCTTATTACCTGCCCCAATAACGTCCTTGCTGACGTTGATCGATTAGAAATTCTCACTGGAGGAAAACGAGCTGGTAATAATTCCCCAGAAATAATTAATCAAGCAGCTGATATTTGTAAACGATTATTTACAGGCGATATCATGGATATTAATGTGTATCGGTCTCTCATTAATGAAATCGCCGATGACTACCACAGTGATTAAATACAATTAGATACAGTTACTATAATAAAATGATCGTACATAATACTCAACGTGGACCGACTATGGTCAGGGTAATAAATTCACGATTACCAGTATACAAAACGACCTACGGAAATGGACTAGGTGATGTTGTTCAGGGTCTATTCAGAAGGATAGCCCCAAAAGCAATACCGATTGCAAAGCAACTAGGAATGAAAGCTATTGATGTTGTTCGTGAAAAAGGTGTTGGTGCTGTTGGTGATGTTGCTAGTAAAACATTTTCAGCAATCAAAGATAGACTAGCACGATTAATACGACGAAAACCTCAACCAGTAAAATTATCTAGTACTGAAACAATGCCTGCAAATATTAGTAAAATAATAAATCAAGTTGCTAATCAAAAACTAGCAGAGTTAGCTAGTGTACCAATGTCAGAAAAAGAAAAAAATATAACCGCTAGTCTGATAGCAGGAAGTGGTCTTCGTGTTAGACGATAAAAATATAATAAAGATGTTCAAACGTATATCTGATCCCGCATTTGACATGGACGCACTGGTCCTTAAAGATGAGTCTGTGCGTGATTATCAGTATTATTCTTATGACGCACGTGTACCTGACGCACGAGGAAGAATTGAATTACAAGTTCAGGATACAAGTTGATATTTCTTGCCCGCTGAAGCATTTATCGAAATAGAAGGTAGACTCTTACGAGCAGATAATAACGCATACGGAATTGGTGATCAAGTTGGTTTTGTTAACAACGTTGTTATGGCTTTATTTAACAGTGCCATATATGTCATTGACGGAAAGAATATTGAATCATGCCTGGAAAACGTGGACGTTGCTACAACAATTCTTGGTCTTGCAAGATACAGTGATGATTATTCAAGATCAACTGGTCCATCAATGATGTTTGTAAAGGATACAACTGATCATCCAGAAAACAGAAAATTAACACTAAATGCAGTTGGGGACACAGTTGTATCAATGAATGAAAATTTCAACTTGGGATTTGCATCACATCGAACAATGTTAAACGGCGATGAAGAATTTTCATGTGTGATTCCACTGTCACATATATTTGGATTCTGCAGAAATGTTAGGAAGGTTATATTTGGCGCTAAACACACAGTGGTACTTGTTAGAAAAGCCACCGACAATGATGCAATATGGCGTGATGCTGCCGTTGCTGCAGGTAAAGTAATACTGACAAAACTTTCGTTGTGGATGCCAACAATGACTCCATCGATTACCGAAGAACAACGGTTACTTTCTTTTATGGACAGTGGTGGTAAATCAATGTTGTCATGGTTGACTATGACCACAGATAGTATTCAAGGTGCCGTTGCTGGTTTATTTATATGGCAGATAGCATCACAGCAGGGGGTGTCGGCACCACGACATATATTTATTGCGTTTCAGGAAAATGCCAGAGTAGACTCACAGGAACGAAATCCAATGGTGTTTGATACGCTTGGAGTTAGTGAAGTTTCTTTAAGGATAAATGGACACCAAGAACCTTCCCAAGAAGTGTTGCTAAATTTTGAAAATAATCATGTTGCACGTGCATGTCATCGATTGATGACATTTATGGGGCGTGATCAGAATGTTGATTCTGGTTTACAGATATCTCAGCGTGATTTTACAACACTGTATCCAATATATTACTTTTCACTAGAACACTTAGATTTGTTCAGACAATCTGTCGTTGATATACACTTTCGAGCTCGTGTAGCTCGACTGCCCGCTGGTGGTTATAGGGCAATAGCCGTTATACTCAGCGATAAATCAATGTTACTTGAAGGTGTTGGTGGACGATTGAGAGTCGTTGATGCTCCAGTAGAAAACATGTAATTAGATCGCTCATAATATTATGATGTCATATAATCATGTTAGTGTTACCCTGGCTCGTGGTCAGATTAAAAAGCTGCAATCAGCATCAAAAGATAACTGCAGAATGAAAATATCGCTAAAAAGAGAACAAATGAGCGGTGCAAATAAATTATCTCTTACAGAACGTCACCTCAGGCATTTCAATGAAACCAAAAAATCAAATAAAGGTATAAAACTTAATTTTTCTGCGGGTGCCATTAAAGACATCGCTAAGACGGGTGGTATATTTCCACTTCTTGCAGCAATACCAGCATTAATAGCCGCTGCAGCCCCAGCTGTTGCAAAAGCAGCTGCATTAGGCGCTGTTGGAACCGCTGATGGAATGGCATTAAAGAAAGCAACCGGACAGGGAATAAAAACTTCCAAAAAAATAGGGAAGGGGTCTAAGATTGCCAGGGACCCCATATTCTTGGTACGGAAATGCTCTAAGACTTCCCGGGACAGTTCATTGATTCTGCCCATGTCCAATTTTGATTTACTTGATGCTGCTAAAAAATTAAAAATATAAAACGTCAGAGGTGTTTTTATGCGTGATCAATTACCAAAAAAACCCCCAAACAATATTGAAACTGGTATTATTAATCTCGATAAAAACTCTGGTCCGGGCACTCATTGGATTGGATATGCAATTGATCCACGTGGAATTATTTATTTTGATTCATATGACTAGCACCACCAAAAGAATTTTTAGAATATGTTAGCAGCGATAAAATCGCTCCAATCTGGTATTCAACATTACCAACACAAAAATTAACTGATCCACCAATATGTGGTCGTGAAGCACTCGCTGTACTTGATGCTGTATCAAAATCAACAAAACCACCTCATAAAGCTGTACACGATTACACTACGTTGTCACATTTAAACAGATATTAGTAAATATAATGGTAGATATTTACGGAAGATCTTCTCGTGGTAAAGCTCAGCAGCAAGGTATCTAAATATGCAACTCTTGATCAGCTCAGAAATGAAATCAACGATTTATTAAACATTACAAGTGTGGATCAAAATGAAGTCGTTGTTTTTCAGGATAATCAAGGACGATTAAAGACAAGTAATATACAACTGCCAGATGTACTCATACGAATTCCTACCGCGGTTGTTGATAATATCGTTACTTTTACTGATCAAGGTGAAATACAAGATTCCGGTAAGTCAGTTAACGATTATATCAAGAAAGCTGGTGATTCATTCACGGGTCACATTATCATGAATCGAAATAAAATTATAGACCTTGGAAACCCAACCGCAGATAATGAGGCTGCAACGAGGAAATACATCGACGATCAAGAATCTAAGTACGTATTAGCCAACGGTGGTATAATGCATGCATTTCTCAACATGAATAATAATGGTATTAATAATTTCAGAACACCAGAATATGATTTTGATGCCTTAACGAAAAAATACGTCGATGATAAGGAAATTCCAATAACAACTTCGTTAAAAACAATCAATGATGGAATTACCGCATTTAGAACTGAATTTTTTAATCATTCAAATCTGTTTTTAAATTTTCGCAGAAACGTGAACAAAACCACTAATGAATTTTTTGGAAGTCCACCAACCGTTGATATTAAACTCACCGACATTAATGCGAGAATCACCGATATTGTCAATGGAATCCCTAATATTGTTCAAAAAACTGATCTGATTAAAATTCCACATAAACAAATTAACAATATCGTGTACACAGTAGCATCAGGATCATCGACAGGGACACCACTAAAATAACACTCTCGAACATACCGCAGAAGTAACTGGGTTATACAGGCTGTCCATGTATGGTTTGGAAATTACTGCGGCCACTTCATTATCGCCAAATGTACATCATAATCCTCTACTGGTGATGCTAAATAAGGACACTAAAGAAACATTTACGTTGACATCAACGGAAATGCCCCCGAGACGTTACTGTTGGTGTCTGGAATTCGTAGCTGAAACTCAATTAATTTCTTAACGTCATTAAATAATGATGAATCAAACCTCAATCGACGTTCAACGTCACAGATATAATCAAATATGTAAATGTCAGATTGAATTAAAAAATATCATCGACGATTATACAGTAAAAGTAAAAAAATATCGCAGACGTATGGTTGTCATTGATATAATTGTTTACTCAGTTTCTGCTATTATTGCTGGAGCCGGATTATTATTATCAACAATGACAATGACAGCGCCTGCAGTTGTAACAATTGTCGTTTCAACTTCAACGACTATCGCAGGCATTCTCAGTATTTTCGCTAAGAAGATAGCTACATGTACAAATACTAAATTACACGAGTATATGATGAAATTATATACAGCAACAACAGCTTATTCTAAATTATCGTCATATATTTCGTTGTACCTCAGCGATGGTAAAATATCTGATGAGGAGTTCGCAACGATAATGAAAACCTATGATGAAGCATTTAGTGATAAAGTCACTCACAATAGCCAAGGCGAAAAAATGGAGAATTAAATAATAACAATAATAATAATATCAACATCTTTGACTGGGTCAAGAGAATTATTACAACAGATCGTCACTAATACAGCACCGTCAAAAACTACTATGATATCATTAAGTTCGACCAATCCTGAGTTTAGCGTTAACTTTCCAACCGCAATTCCAGCAAAAGAAATAGCCCTAGCACAATTACGGGTTTATTATAGATGGCCAAATATTAGATCAAAACCATTCGGTGGACTACAACCAAATAATTCATTAGTTATTTGCTAATAAAAATAAGCCTGATGGAACTCCTGATTGGCAGGTAGTTAGTATTCCAACGGGCAGTTATCAAATAGAACAAATCAATGATGAGTTTCAACGTAGAATTAAATCTATTACAGGAAAAGAATCAAAAATAGCAATAACTGTTGACGAACCAACATTATCAGCGGTGATTGAAATAAATTCTCCTGACTATTCTGTAGATATTTATCAAAGTTCGATTAGATCAATATTAGGCTGGCCTGAAGTTACATCAGTTTATAAAGGACCACCAGAACCACAACGATCTGATTTCGTTACAGATAAAAGAATATTTATAAAACTTCCGGAATACCGAAAAGGTGGTAAATATCCATGGGCAAAATCTATTGGAGAAGGAGAAGGATGGATCGATAGAGCGAACCATTATTTTCTAAAATTAACAACTAGAAAAAATAAAAAAGGAGAACTTGAATTTACGGCGACAATTGGTGTTGAAGACACTAATAAAGTTTTTAATCCAATTAATTCTGAATACGAACGTATACTTATGAATCTACAAAATTTATTTTCCAGCATCAACAATTATTACGACGATGATATAAAAAATCAAATAATTGAAACAATACAACATTTAAATCAAGTTGTATCAGACATAGAATATGTAAATAAGGTTTTTTTTGAGAGAGATAAAAGATTAAGCCCAACAGATAGATATCCAGACTATCATATAATTAATGAAGATGATCCAGTTCAGACTGTACAGGAAAACCATTTATTTAAAACAGTATTTCTTAAATTTTATGGAATTACAGAAGAACAATTACCAACATTTACAGTTCCAGGATATAATCATAATGAAATGAAGAAATCAGTTAATGATCTTATTGATGAACATTTTAAAAGAATATGCGATTCATGGAAAAAATTAATCCCGAGACCAACCATTCTTAAATATAATAATGATCCACACTGTGGAGGCCGCCATATCTCACCTGATATTGTTAATATAACATCAACAATCGCAGTCAATCTAGTATGTGACGTAATTGATGGTAGCTACCAAGTAGATCTTGAAAAATCCACTCAAGCTCAACAAGGATATATATATTATATTCATTCAGTCCTCAAGTACCTCCTGGGTGGTTAATTGTATCTGAGCCAATTAATCCGGTTTATCTACGTGTACATAATCCGTTATTATCAATGATACATTTCAAGCTTACTGACCAGGCTGGACACCTGTTGGATCTGTTACGTATTGGCTCGTTCAAAGTAACACAAAGAAAGAGTGAAGACAACAAGCATTGTAAATTTTCACAAAAATAATTTATTTCCCTAGAAAACACGGTGAAAAGGTAAATAGATGAAACAAGACTTACGATTTACGAAGAAGATCCCAAAAATTTGTTCTAAAATTGTGAAAACACATAAGTCCTGTGAATAATCAGTTCTAAATTGATACAGTCTGAATCTCAGTTCCGTTCCAAGATGGCGGATGATGACGTAAGACGAAGGTTAACACAAAATGTCCAGAATTTTCACTGTGAAACACAATTTGAATTGTTCTGCTCCAATTTAGAAATAATTTCATCAAATGTCTTTGTCCAAAGCCAGTAGTGTTGTTCTCCAGGGAAAATAATTATTTAGAAAGTAGATGAAATACAGCTACCACCACTAACAACACACATGTTGTTCCTCGTACGAATGCACAACTCTTTCCAGCACAGGAATACCTTTTCCTTAAGGTTGTTGTTGTTGTTGTTGTTGTTGTTGTTGTTGTTGTTGTTATAGGGTTTAACGCCATTTTTCAGCACAAGATAGGCTATACATGGCGGCCAGTATTAATGGTGGAGGAAGAACCCTGGAAAATCCCGGGAAGAACCACCGACCCACGAGAAGCTACTGGCAGGCTTTCTCACGTACCCACGTTAGCCGAGCCTGGACTTTCCTTAAGGTATTAGAAACTCTACAAGATTTTATGATGTGACTCTCAAGTATGACTGACTACGACTATGACTATCACTATGACTGAATTTTCTTACCGATAACTAAGCATATAAAAGAAACTAATACGTCATTTCATGTACACACGCACGAAGGACACGTGTGATTTCGCAATCCATCTGGACATTACGAAAGCCTGAACAAGTATCAGCAAATCATTTACATAGCTCTTTCTCACTGTTTACTTGATACGAAAAACCGTCATGCAAAAATCGTGCTTACACGAGTCACATTTACGTTTTAAATAAATAAAGGTAAATAGGCGAAACAAGACTTACGATTTACGAAGACGATCCAAAAATATGTTCTAAATTTGTGAAAACACATAAGTCCTGTGAATAAACAGTTCTAAATTGATACAGTCTGAATCTCAGTTCCGATCCAAGATGGCGGATGATGACGTCAGACGAAAGCTAACACAGAATGTCCAGAATTTTCACTGTAAAGCACAATTTGTGTTGTTCTGTTCCGATTTAGAAAATAATTTCATCAAATGTCTTTGTCCAAAGCCAGTAGTGTTGTTCTCCAGGGAAAATAATTATTTAGAAAGTAGATGAAATACAGCTACCTCCACTAACAACACACATGTTGTTCCTCGTACGAATGCGCAACTCTTTCCAGCACAGAAATACCTTTCTTAAGGTATTATAAACTCTGTAAGATGTTATGATGTGATTCTGAACTACGACTGACTACGACTACGACTAAACATTTCTTACAGGTAACTGAGCATTTAAAACAAGCTAATGCGTCATTACATGTACACACGCACGAATAAAACGTGTGATTTCGCAATCCATCTGGACATTACAAAAGCGTAAACAAGTAATAACGTGGTCACATCCAATCATTTACATAGCTCTTTCTCACTGTTTACGTGATACGAAAAACCGTCATGCAAAAATCATGCTTACACGAGTCACATTTACGTTTTAAATAAATACGATGTTTCTAACATACTATTAGACCCATGCAAACATAATCATCATAATAATAATAACTACATTTAATGATGTAAAAATGAAATAAAATGAAACAAAGAATTAGAAGAATTTAAATTTTAACACATGTAATTTAACTACAGGGTCGTAACAGATCTAAGACAAGAATCACTGAATTTTAATCTGTATGTACGCTCATAGAGCGTCCGAGTAAATATTCCCTGATATAATCAGAGGAAAAAAAATAATCTGATTCTGAAATAATATGTTTGAGGCAATTGCACATATAATGAAGCGAGATAACTCTGTCCTCTCTGTAGAGTAAATCAAACGATTATCTCCCTTGTTGCTACGTTGATTCATAAGATCACGGAAATAGTTATACTTTTCTTGCATTGTAACGGTAATATTTCAGTAATTTGATTGTTCTCTGTAAGCAATTAGCTGTCACTGGAGCAGTAATTTGCAATAGAAAAGGATATTTATGCACCTTTTGACTCTGATGACTTTAAATCACGTCGGCTTGTAGGTGCGTCGAATTACAAATCAGAGTCATTTTTAGCCGTTTACCAGTATGTTTATATACATGTATTTTAATCTCACGTACTTATACAGAAAATGTAATATTTTATACAGTATATTTTATGAAATGTGTTTGGAAATTGAAATATACAGTTTATAATGATTGATTTTATTCACTATGTCTGCTTATAACCATGTAATTTATTAGATCTTTCATTTAACAGGCTATATGTTGATCTGCATATATACTCTTCAGCCTTCGGACTCACTATGTAGAATTAAAATATTTCAGTTTCTGAAATAACCACACTACAGCGCTATAATAATTGTGATTTTATTCAGAATCAGAATATACTAGTAAATACGAGTCCAGAGTTATCATGTATAAGACAGTGCAAATAGTTATATACTTAAATTTAACTATATAAGAGATCCGGTAGCCGTGAGGTTAAGGCGTTTGCGTGCAGATCCACTAATGTAAACTCTCTGCGTGTTCGAGTCTCCAAAAAATGCTAAAGGTATATTATCTTGCATTCGGCGACAGATGCTATTTATGGGGGGGGGGGTCCGGAAAATTTCCTCGAAATCCACAACAGACAAAATACACTCTCCTATCATACCCACCACGTGGTGGGTGTACTTTTGCACTCCCGGGGGTTGTGTATGGGGGGAGAGTGTACAAAATCTGTTGGACGTAGACAAGGCTCCCCCGTCATCACCATTTGGATATATAATCATAATCATAATCATACAATTATGTGTTTGTGCCGTCCACTAGGAAAAGTTTATGTCTGTGCCGTCCTCAAAAAACAGTCCCACTCTGACCTTCTGAGCTTGCTAGAATGTTGTTTGGCAATCTAGGGGTTCACATGGGGTTATGGGGACTATTATTTTTTTTATTATTATTATAATCTGATTCAGATTATTATTATTATTATTATTATTATTATTATTATTATTATTATTATTATTATTACTATTCAGAAACTGATTATTATTTTTATTTTAAAGAAATATTTATTGTATAATGAACTATGAAAATATTAATGATATTATTTCTGCTATTGAAAAATTAAAACATGACGGAATAAAGATATCTGATAACCTTGATCCTCAGAAAATTATGTGTGATTTTGAATCATTACAACAACGAAAATTTGAAAATAAATTCACATTACCATCTAATTATAGATTCATGAAATTAATTATTCAATGTATGTTAGAATCCTTGGTAATGGTAGACGACACACAGGTAAAGCTATTTATACCTCTTGCACGTTCAATCGAAAAGATTAGATCCGAATTGTCTCACTAGTACGAAAGAAAAAAGATTGTGAACAATCGTGCAATGCAGTTGAGAAAGATTATGTTATTTGATTCTGTCAAAAAAGTGAAAGTGGACCCTTGACTAAACAAAACCCTTGGCAAAATTGACAGAGTCGAACTATATACAGTAAACAAATATTTATTTATTCTGTTTTT
>JAECUM010044052.1:0-37433 GCA_016617855.1 Megalonaias nervosa
GGCACATTTTTATAAATACTTTTTCCTATAGTTATAAAAAACCATAGCAATTTTAAAATAATGCTGATGCATGATTTATGACACGCAAAGAGATTCAAAGTACAAGAAATTTTATTAACGTCGGTAGTCTAGGTAAAATACATACACTACGAGCTCATCAAAACGATCTATTTTACCGACGTGACACACAAGAAAAGCATTTTATAAGTGAACAGATGGGTACACAGATGGTACATATTTGCAGTGAAACAATACACATATCAACATTAAGTGCCAACGGTAACAGCAGATTAAAAGACAATACAACTTTGACATAACAAAAGTATTTCAAAATTCGACAGATAGGCACGCTGACAGTGTATAATTACAGTAAAAATATACACAGATAAACATTACATTGCCAAAGGTAACAGTAAATTTAAAGGCAATGCAACAATACTTAACAAGGAAGTACACATTTTTTTATGTATGAACATATATTAGACATCAAAAGAATGGAGTACACTTAATAATTTAAGCAAGGTATATATCTAAAAACAAACTCTCAAATTCGGGCGTTAATATAGATTAGACATTTCCGTATTAAAATGAAAATATGATATGCAAATGATCACAAGTAAGAAATGTCAGCCCGTCACTCGTAACATCCAGATTTTGTACTACTGATCAATAATAGTAGCGAACGTACGTCTGAGTAGATAAATCTGTTTTTAACAAGAGTACAATAAAAGATACGCTTTTGCATGCCTGCCACTTATTAAATAACAACGTATGGAAGCATGAGTAGGACATGGATGAATTGTGACAGTATTAACCATTGGATCGCAGTGATTGTGACCGTTATCTTTTAACCCTACAAGCAATAAGGCCCTTCGGATGCGGGAGGTCGTGGGTTCGATCCCTGGCCGAGTCATACCAAAGACTTATAAAAATGGTACTGACAGCTGCCTCGTTTGGCGCTCAGCATTAAGAGGTTAGTGTTAGGACTGGTCGGCTTGGAGTCAGGATAATGTGACTGGGTGGAACATCATGCTACATGTCTGCGGCATGATGCCCCAGTGCTAGACATCACTATAAACTGCCACAATGTAGACATCGTAGCGATATGACTGAAAAATTGTTAAAGCTACTTTAAAAATCCAAATAAAACACACACACTCCCTTCTTTGGCCAAAATTTAAACCACTGGGTGACAGAAGATGGTTATAAAACCAACAATCTTTTTGGGGTCATTGTGACCTTACTTTAAAGTTGTCTAACCCAACACTCTGTGGCACTTTTTCCTTCCTACATCAGGAAGTCATCAACCCAGGTTTAGTTAAGGTATGTCTAAAGTAAACTTACATTGCGGAAACAGTGATTTTATTAGACGTGCCGCTACGTTGACCTTTGGCCTTTTCCACTAAAAAATTCCGTAGGTTTCTTATGTACCGCAAGTGTAAACAATCCACAAATACTGGTTGGGAACGTAGTCTAGAATAAAACTTATTTTGCAGAAATATGTGTGTATTCTTTGACTCACAGTGATCCTTGCCGTTGACATTTTAAGCTCAAACTCAAAAGACTTCATTCTAACTCCATGTGCAAACCATCCACTTAGTTTTTGTCAACGTACGTCATCTAGGATTTACATTGGTTTTGTTTTGGTTTTTTATTTGTTTTTTGTTGTTTAGTTTTTGCAGCTATGGTAATTTTGATAGTTTGAACCTAAATACTGATGTAAACTATTCACAACGTTGAGTGACACTGATGTAAGCTATTCACAATTTTTGGTGAAGATACAATAGGTAGCACTAACGCAATAAGTCGGGTATCGTTATTCGTCTTTAATTCACATGAAGTTTGACTTGCAACCTTTTGATTCCAAATCGATTAGTTTTTCTTTTAGCCAATGTGCAGGCCATCGACTAAGTATGACGTATATTTACAGAACTAATGTTATTGTGCAGAAACAAGTTTTCTTGCTTTCTGATCTTCAAATCGGGAGCCGCTTGCTTCTTCCAACTGCAAGCTACCCAAACATGTTGAAGATACATGGTCTAGAGCAAAAGTTATTACGTGGAAGCAATTTTACTACGTTCGATCACAACGACTTCTTTGAATATTTTATTCCAGAATGAGTAGAATTTTTGTCTTTTTTAACGAGCCACCCACAAGTTACGTCAATGTTTGTAATCAGGAGTAGGCTTTGTATGTTCTATTCTAGCGCAACAAACCGACACGAGGTTAAAGGAGACCAGAAATCAATGGAAATATAGATTAATAATAAAAGTACTATAGAAGAAAACCTTATTCTGAAGTATCATCTGCGACCGTAATGCCAATATTTAAAGACTGGCATATCTTCAAGGAGCTGAATTTCCGTGACCTCGCATGCAAAATTTCCGCGCCTATTCGGTTACTTTCATGATGTGACGTTATGGTAGCGACTCCAGCATCCCGACTGGCAGATGCCAGAGTAAAAGACAATACCGTTTTGCGTTAAGAAAAGGCTCTGGACAACAATTTTTTTTTCTTTTCCAAAAGATAAAGACATAAAGAAAGTATGGATACATTACTGCAAGCGAGTTGATTTCAAAGCAACACCATACAGCACTATGTGCTTATTACATTTCTCAAAGGAATGTTACGAGAGGGGTCCTGAAAAAATGGCAGCTCTAGGATACGCCAATGCTAGGGCTAGACTAAAAGTTGGCGCTGTTCCAGACATACCGTTGGATATTTTAAATCCTGGGAAGTGTTAAACGTGTGAGTTACGAAAATAGGCAGAAGGCAGAGTAAGTGACTACAAAATGCAACAATCAATTCACAGATTTTTTTTCTACACCAGGGGCCCCTCTAATTTTAGTTCGGGCCCATCCTGTATTCAAAGTGAGGTGCCCTTCGGGCTTGTCGAAAAAAAATTCTTTGCCTGAGGAAACTTTGATCGCGCTGATGAAATAGTAAATGTATTTTCAAGATGTTGACATACACGCCTTAACACGACACAATCTAAATCATATCATCACTGTCCTAGGTGAAATTGAGATCTGATTTTAATCAAATGGAAGCTTTGCTAAAAATAAGATTCTAAACCCCTGACACGGTTGTGTTTCGAGAAAACACAATTTTCGGTAATCTTAATTTTTTAAAAAAAAGATGTAAACAAAAAAACAACAAAAAGAAAACCCTTTCAGTCTATGCCTGTTACATGTAGTATGTATAAACGGTAATCTGTAATGATTGGAACTGATATAAAACTATCCCTTGGGCAGTTTAAATAGCAGCGATTAAAAGAAAAGAGGTCAGGTACAAATTCAAAGTTTCACATTAACTGGCTGACAATAGAAATTGGGGGGAGGCGACGATTGACCCCACCCTCTTGCCCCAATGTGCGAGCGCCCATGGGACGCGCGATTTCTCCCTGTGATACGCCTTATTATCCCCCAGGACAAGCCCCTTTTTCATATTCTGGTCAGCTGTGGCTAAACTGCAAAATAACTAAAGTTTTGACTAAAGTACACAAGCAATAAAGCCAGTGTGACTAATGAACAGTTAATCCTTATCCTTGCATTTATCTTGTGAAAAGGACTGCCCTTCGGACATAATTCAAAGAAATCATGTTCGACAGTGTATGGTAAGCACCAGCAATTGATTGGCAAATAAACGATGCCCTATTTTGTTGCAACTTACGATGCCGAAATCTACAGTCATAAGTTACCGTACATGTGGTAACTGTTTTCACACGTTTTATGTCCCACCTTATTTCCTTAGGTTTAAGGCTTAAGGCATGTAACACTGTTTATTGAATAATATATTTATTCTGAATTAGCTCTTTGGGGGCACATATACTGCATGGCATATTTTGTTTTATTCCTTCTTTTAATTTAATCATGGTAATTGAACTTTACATATACGGTAGAGGCATGTCAGGTGTTAACTGGCCGAGTTTCTTTGGCGGAAATGGAGATGCGATTTTGTTTGCAGAGAAAATTACACAGCATTCACAGTGATCATTCATGGGATTTAAGCTAATTGGTGACAATTATATTTTTAATATTTTTTTACTCTAATACTGTTGTAGTGGTTTAAAAAAAAACTGAAATTTAAGTGAATAATGTTTAATCTTAACATTCTATTTACTGAAGAAAAAAACTGTCGTGTGATATTAATTATTTCGTCCAGTGCCGGATTTAGAAGCTGTAGAGGCCCTATTTGGTATAAAATAAATCTGAGCGGCCCTTTCACACTGTGAGTTCAGACTGAGGCCCTAAGCTGTAGCTTGTTTAGCTTATGCCTAAATCCTGCACTGATTTCGTCACTACAATATTCACAAGTGATAAAATAGAATATGGGATCTGTGGATTGCATACGTTATATCTATTTATTATGGTTTGGCGTTTTTTTTCTTATGAGAAATGAAAATTGACAGACATAACGTAATAATCGGGAGTTCTCTGCGAAAAATCGAGAGATATTACGAGATCGGAAGGTAGGTGTGGAAATACCTCAAAAATCGGGAGGTTTTTCTCCCGGCTTGAGAGTTGACAGGTATGAACTGTCCGGGCTTGTGGAATCTCAGTCAGGGCTTGTGAGTTTATTTAAGTCACCAGCCCGGTGCCTGTGACTAAAAAAGTTTTCTTTGAGCACTGACCAGTACAGTATATTAACTATTATACCAGACATGTATATATTATCAGATTTGTCAATACGGTAACTGTAGCCTACATGTAAAATACACTGTAATTGAATCATAAGAAGGAAGCTTTTTAATATTTAAATTAATTATTTATGATTGCTGCTTTGCAGATTTATTTGTGGGGGGTTTTTTTGTTGAAAAAACTAATGCTAAAGTTACGACCTATGAAAACCGTTCTCAATGCATTTTACACCTCCACGGTAATGGATATTGTTCCCATTCTAATATCTTTTCCCAAAATTTAGTATTATCTCTCTGTGTTTCAGTGTTGGGTGTATATTTTCAAGATATTAGTCCTTAGGTGGTGTGTGTGTGTGTGTGTGTGTGTGTTGGGGGTAGGTAATGAATATGTCATTTACATATAATACGATTGAACCTCGTCCTTCGTAAATGAATTTATTGCATTGTGGTAAATTTTTAATTTTTACACTGGGCACCATCACTTAATCCTTATCACATTTTTGCACAGCACACAATGTATAAGTATTTATTTTAAAATTACATTGCTTTTTTTAAATTCCAAAATATGACATATGAGCACCTTCTTTCTGTTGTACCTTTCTGCTTTCAGGTCTTAAACACATTGTTAACACACAATTCAACAAATATAGTTATGAACATATCTCGGAAGCAGATTCAACTTTTAAATGTGCAACCTAAATCTGGTCTCCTCCTGTCTGTCTCGCTCGATATGTTCCTGTCCGTATTCGAGGACTGGCTAGTGTTGCGTCACGGGACCACGTGATCTGTCGTCTCATCAAAATTCGGAAAAACTCGGCAATTTACGGAATCGTGGTATCTTCAGCGCCAAATAATCACTACCCGCCTACAATATTTAATTTATCAACATTACAATCGAATTAAAGTTTGTAGGAAATTACATATATAAAAGGAAAAGTTTTATTTCTGGTCTCCTTTAATTTTTTTCTGGATTTGAATCAAAATAAGTAATCAGGAAATTCAGTTTAATAAGTATTGAAACTTATATGTTTTTACTTAAAATAATCTAACAAAGTACTTGTGATTTTTACGATATATGAAAAGCCTGTATTTAAATAAACCACGTGGTATTGAAAATGCAATGATCTTCACTAAATATGTTGGATTATTTGGTTGTGTGAAAAATCAATTACATTTAACACAAAATTACGAAAAGACCCGTTCATTTAGGTGAACAAGTTGAGTATAAGATATTTTTCGCAAAGAAGGAAACCTATTAACTTAACGAACTTATTGAACAGGGGTTAATTGGGCTATTCTATTAAACTTTTAAATACTTCATCTGGACAGACAAAAGTTAAAGTACAAGACTGCTGTGTAACAAATTAAGCTCATATGTGTAATTACTAAATGGGATAAAAACACGAAATTGTATGTATTGTACATAACAAAATAAAATAATACTTTTTCTAACGATGTGGCATCAATATTTAGTACTCACGAAAAAGATCCCCAGAGACCATTAAAATACAATTTGGATACATGCAGTTATTATTGCAAACTATGTCTGGTGAAAACAACGGATATTAGTCACTCCACAATATGAGTTTTCTGTAGCTATACAAACAGTATGAAATAGCTAAATCCTTTTACTCGAAACCGGCTGGAATAACAGAGAGAGAGAGAGAGAGAGAGAGAGAGAGAGAGAGAGAGAGAGAGAGAGAGAGAGGGGGGAGAGAGAGAGGGGGGGGGGGTAGATATGTTAAAAATCGTGGTCCAAATAACTATAACGATGGATGACACCATCATGCTGAAATGAAAATTTTTTCTCAAGACTGGTGTCATTACAGACACACGGAGATGAAAAGAACAACTATTGTTATAAATAGGAAAATTTGTAACATTGCCTGGGTGTGGCAGAGCTCATCGAGAAATTTGAAGGAAATGATAAAGGTCAAGAAATAGAAATAAAATCCAACAACGTAAATATTTTCTAGTTGAAAGGGTCCCGAAAGAAGGTTTAAAATTAACAGTTAAAAGAAGAATCAGTTTTGTAGGAAGCTTTCGAATCGTATAACAATATATAGAACAGATGCCTACAAATGAACTGATGAAACACTGCAACAAGTTATGAAATGTGCAGCGTAAATATTTTACATTTAACAACTGAAGACTTGAAAGGCATACATGATTAAATGAAACAACTATGGTATCCAGAGAAAATTTATATGCAAGCTCAAATTGTTATGATATTAATTGACGATTATGTGATGTAATGGAACATTTAAACCGGAAAATACTTGGAGATCAGCAGGACTATTACGTAATTGGAGTTACTTTAATGTTGTGTGAGATTTTGTTAGGAATGTCGGCATGAAAAAATAACAGACTAGACCGAGATCAATATTGCAGTACTTCAGATTCGTACATGATATAAACGTAAAAAGAATACCTGTAAAACTGGGCTTGTTAACATACTACTATGTGTTCCCCGATAACTGAGAGTGTAATAATACCCGAAATTTGCGTGACACCTCACATATACCAATCGCATACAATAAATAATATATAAATATTGTCAGACAATGTACCTTATTCCTAACACGATATATGGCTTAGCCATTGGCTATTACATGCCGGCAGAAAAAATAAACTTACGTTGGTCGAAATATCATACGACTCTGACAATGGTTGCGTTTTAGAAGCTCACATGTACGTTCCATTACACTATCTTCAATATTTAAATTACTGCCCATTAAACCCTGATCAGTTAACTGTAGGTGAAAGTGATTATCAGAATTACAAATAAGATGATATTTGATTAAAAAGGTACAATGCCAACAGTACAAATATATTATGTAGATTAAGAAGAAAAAGTAATATTTTACCACAACCTCAAAACTTTTTACGCAAACTTAGGTTTAAAACTAACAAAGATACACCGAGTTGTTTTATTTTATCATCAACCTCGGTTTAAAAACACGCTTCATAAAACAAAATACAACTCTGAGACTAAAATGAATAAATGATACCTAGAAAGACTTTCAAACTGATGAATAACGTTGTATTGATTAAACAGATGGAAAAGCTTTGAATGGATCAAATGTTACATATCTGTAGATTACATTATTTTTTTTTATTTTGGAAAGATTTCTAATTTGCATGGAGAACTAATATTGACATTGATTTAATGTATGTCTGTTGCAAAAAGAAGTAAATCAAGCGAACAAAAGCAAATTACAACGACTTCACGGTGATAGGACTTATCTAAGGAAGCAATTGACGAATTTTACTGCATCAGGATGAAAACCAAATACAATAATACAATGAGACTACTATAGAATGAAACCGTTCTTTATGCATTCTTGTTGAGACAGAAGACTAAAGCGACATGAAACCGTTCTTTGTGCATTCTTGTTGACAGAAGACTAAAGCGACAAGAAGCCGTTCTTTATGCATTCTTGTTGGGACAGAAGACTAAAGCGACGTGAAGCATACGCTTTACGATAGTGACTATCAAAAGCATAATATATTTGGTTTATCACAAAGGAATAAAATGTTGACGGACTTTTTGTCAAGCATGAGTTGAACGTTGTTCCAATTATAGAGCTCCAATTATCGTCCTCATAGTAGAGTTCTACTGCTTTTAAAAGCACAAAGATGAAAAGAAGTATTAAGGAAATATTTTTAAAATGTGTGAGACAAAAGAACATGAAATTTGAAATGAACAAAGATTGCTTATTTAGCTAAAAGGATAATTAGCATGAAATAAATGTACTCAAAGCATGCAATCATAATAGCATCAAATTATATGAAGTTGCTTTGTATACGTATGACAACAGGCGTTGTTTGATTGACAACGTGTTCACATTACCTAACGGACACGTAAGCACAGACCATATGGCACACGTCGCTTACAGCTCTAGTCTTATGTCCAACGGATTTTCTGGTTCCATTGAAGGTTATTCCTTTTTGTTCTATTTGAGACTTTCTAGAATGTCTCCTTTCCTTTCGTCTGGAGTAACATTATTCTCCTCCAATACAGTTTAAATTACCGTTTGGTACTTACCGTAAAACACAACCGAAAGAAAAACGTGTATTCTCCCTTAAATCCTTTATAACACAGTTGTACCTTTGCTACATGCACCCCAAAAGACAGTTCAAAATGGCAACGGATAGGGTTAGTTTAGTTCCGTCTAGTTACTTTCTTTTATCATTAATGAAGCCACAGCCAGCAATCAAACGCATGGCATTTGTTTCTTGATCATCCCCAAATAGTAATTCTAACCACTTATCTAATTTATATCTAGGATCTAAGTAAGACATGTATCTTTTCATCTTAGAGTTGCCTCTTTCTGTTGGAGATCTTATTGAACAGAAAAACTGGATAACGACGTAGTCAACAGATTTGTTTGTTCATTCTCTGTTAAATTTTAATGCCAATCTAGTTTCTCCAAAATTAGTCAGTCACAAAGTATCAAACTATTTCTGTAAATTTGTTCATTCATGAAACACAATTGATTCCAGAAATGTATTTTGAATGTTACGTGAATATCAGACACGAAATGAATATTCATGTCTATATTACGTTTTCTGTTGTTTGGTGTGTGGATACATATTAGCTAATTTTTGTCAATTACCAGTCAGCTTGTTATCATGTGTACTTCTAAGATTAAGCTAGATGCAATGATCAGTTTGAAAATTGCTATCATCTGAGGAAATAACTTCTGTGTGCGTTTGTTGATCACCAAAAATACTTTGCACACTGTAGTTTCAGCTGAAAAAATACTGAGAATAAACAATATCTTGCAGACTTTCAATGGTCACTGAGACTTGTTCCATTGCTGGGTTGCAAAAATATTCCGGACTACTTTTTCGATTTGGTTTGCACATTATCAAACTACCTTTTAAAATCATTTTAAGTGCATCAAGTGGGAGGTTTTTTTAAAGCTGTATTCCATGCTATGCCAATAATTATCTCCCTGGTGGATTAACCGTAAAGAAAGTAGCCCATTTATGTGTCTGCCATTAACTGATCGAACAAATGATTTCGATACTATCCTATCGTACTGTGAAATGTTTCCAGTTTGTAGACTTGGTTTACATTTTCTAGGACCTTAGAGGTCTTTGTTAGCGGTATGTTAATCTAAACTCCTTTGGAAAAGCACAAGGATACAGTGGGTGATGCACTGTTAAAATCTGAAAGTTTAGTTTCAGCACCATTATCAATTGCATGTATATGATAACAACTTTCTGAACATCTCAGGTATTTTATATCCGAATAAGTAACTAAAAATATTTGTATGTCATGAAGTTGTTGAACGCCATTCAGCTTGAAAAAGATAGTCACTACCATGAGAATAGGTTATTCCTTCAGGCAGCAGTTTTCCTTGATCGTTGCAACCTCATTATTAGCAGCTCCTTTTACTTTCATTTTAAACAAGGCTTAGAAACCTACCAAATATAATCAGTATGTTTGGAATAGCTACATATAAAGTTCCTAATATGCTTAATTCATTGTTTATCCTTTCCTGGTGTTATCTTTTTTGGTTATGTTGACAATATTTTATTTATTTCCAAGTAGAAATGACCTAAAAATGTTTATTTTATAAATGTGTGTAGCAAATATTCACACTTACATCTTTTACAAGTGCAATTAACATATACTCGTATTTTACGTGTTCAGTAGAAGGCTAATAACAGTCGTTCTATGTTGGCTGTCTTGCATTTTCAAGTGTTATCTTATTTGTTAGGTAGATAGAGAGGTCTGGAAAAATAGCGACACATGTGTTTACGCCACAGTGAGTTTATGCATAGAGATCAGAAGCACCAAAAACTTGTTCATTCAGGTAATCTGATGGGTCTGCTCTGCTTGCATTGAATTCCGCAATTGTTTTCAAACATTCTTTTAAGATTTGTCGTGCCTAGTTTGTCTTTCGTTGGATCCAACTGGATCTAGTAATGTGAAGAGACGACCGCTTCCTGTTCATCTCAGACCAATATGAATTGCTTAGCCAGTAAGTACTCATGTTGCTGCAATTCTGTTTTAAAATTGTATAAATAACAAAAGACTGTCGAAGGCACACGTCAGAACTCTACTTAAAAGTAACCAATTTTGGAACTGTGTCCCTTTTATACATCTCAGTCCAAAGAAACTTGTTTTTCTTTCTCAACAAGATTGTCAGAGGTTCAACAATATCAGAAAAATTAGAACAAAATTTGCGATAGTACCCAACCATACCTAAAAATAGCATCAGCTGCTTTTTACTGACAGGCACAGGAAATTCAGAAATAGCTTTGACCTTAGCATCTGTAGGTTTAACTTGACCATGTCCCACAATATGTCCTAGAAAAGTAACACAAGCATGGCAGAACGCACTTTTAGATAAATTAATAGTCAAATTTGCATCAGTGAGTCTGTCGAAGAACTTCCGAATCGTGGCTAGATGTTCTTTCCAGGTGTTGTTGTAGATGATGACATCAACAATATAAGCATCACAAATGTCTAGACCAGAGGTAATCATATTCATCAAGCGTTGAAAATTACTTGGAGACCCCTTCATCCCAAATGGCATTACTTTATGCTGGTAGAGTCCATCTGGAGTCACAAATGCCGACATTTCTTTTGCCCTTTCCGTTAGTGGAATTTGCCAAAATCCTTTCAGAAGGTCGAAGTTAGTGAGTATTTGGCATTTCCAATTTTGTCGATACAGTCATCGATTCTTGGCAATGGAAATGAATCTGTTTTTGTCACACTGTTCACCTTCCTATAATCAATACACATACGGAAAGTTTTATCCGGTTTCGGAACAAGAATATACATGATGAACTCCAATCACTCTTACTGGGCTTTATAAAATCATTTTCCAGTAAATACGGATTCTCCTTTTTCAAGTATTCCTGTCTGAGAGGGTTCATCCTGTATGGGTGTTGTTTCATCGGTTTTGAATCTACAATTTCAACGTCATGAAAAATTTTGTTTGTCCTTCTAGGTACGTCTGGAAACAAGTGCTCATATTCATACAATAATTGTTTAAGTTCACTTTTTTCTTGTTATTGTAAATGAGAAAGTTTCTGGTTTAGATTTTTCATAACGTCCAAATTCCAAAGACTTGTTATTCCAAGATTAGTAGAATCCGACTGAATTCCTTCACTCAAATCTTCAGTTGGTGGGATAGGGACAACTAAATTAATTGCATACTTTACCTGGCTGTCTCTTTCAAAATAGTAGTACTCCATTAATTTTTTAGATCAGAGTACTAATATTATAATTTAACTCATTCATTTTCTTCTTTACTTTGTAAGGGCGATAAAATCTAATTTGAAGAAAATTCTACAGAATGAGCAAGAGAGAATGGACTCCACTACAAAACTCAAACATTCTCTCAAGTAAAGTTTGGTGAAACCATAGTTTCACTTTTAACATGAACTGCTGAATGCCACATTCAAGCATAACAAGCTGGAAAATTCCAGACATGAAATTTGACCTTTGACCAGATTGAACAAATTTGAGAAGGCCAAATTGAGTAAAATTCCTCAAAGGAATTGCCTCTGGGAAACTTGTTGACGCACACTTGATGGTCAACAAATATTGGTTGTCTGACTTGGTCTTAGGTAAGGGACCAACACAATCTACCATAATTCTACTGAATGGTTCGTCAAATAAAGGAATTGGCTGCAGATGAGCCTTAGGTATCTTCTGATTTCGTTTTCCTACCATTTTACAAGTATGACAAGATCTACAAAATTTGCACACATCACTTTTGATTTTTGGCCAATAAAAGTGAGTCAAGATCTTGTGATAAGTTTTATTTATCCCTAAATGACCAGCCAGAGGAGTTTCATGGGCCAAGCTAAGTATTTCCTGTCTGTAAGGTTTCGGAACCACAATCTGATATTTTACTGACCATTCGTCACTAGCAGATACCTCGGGAGGTCTCCATTTTCTCATAAGAACTCCATTTTTAATGAAGTAACAGACAAGTACTTCATTAGCTTCAGTTTCACTAATGGCCCTCTGAAACAAACAGGAGATCTCAGGATCTTTTTCGTGTTCGACGACAAGTGATTGTCGTTTGTCACCCTGATTAGATAAAACAGAATGAGTATTCAAAAGAGGATCACTATGATCAATACCTTTTGACTGATCCAAATTAGAAGTGAAAGTGACCTCATCAAAAGCCTGACCAACACATGTGTCAGCTAAAGGAATACTTTCCTTATCAAAATCATTCTCAAGAGCTTTCTTTGCCATAGCTCTGGTAACTGCACAAGCTGGGTATTAATCAGGGTATTCTTTTTCAATAGGATCAACTTTCTGATCCAAAGAAGGCTTGTCAGTTACAAGTGGATTAACCACAACCTTATCTCCAGCTAGATCGTTGCCTAGCAACAAATGAATGCCCTCAACGGGTAAAGTAAACACTATTCCGACTGTCACAGGTCCTGAAACTAAGTCTGATGACAAATTTACAGAATGGAGAGGAACATTAACAAAGCCGCACTCTACTCCCTGAATGAGAACACTCTCATTAGAACAAGGCTTCTCAGAAGAAGGCAAAATACCTGAAACTTAAAGACTCTGAGAAGCTCCTGTATCCCTTAAAATTTTAATGGGGATAGGATTCGCCAAATCACCCAAGAGTGATATAGAATCCTTCGAGATGAATGGTTAAAAATTCTCCATCATAAAAGCAGACTGGGGTTTTTCAAACCCACCAAATGTATTGTTTTCAATACATGACCGTGACCTTGACCTCTTAGAAATAAGAGCATTTGGGATAGGTCTATCTTGATTCTGATGCCTATATTTCAATTTGAAGCAATCAGAAATGACGTGTCCTTTTTTCTTGCAATAGGTACATGTAGGAATAGACAAGGATTTTGAATCAAGTCTGTCAGAAGCTTGATTTTTAGAAGTTATGCCCGATTGAGTCTTAGGAGGAGACGTATTTGGTTGAAACACCTTCTATCAGTAGACTGCTGAGTGAAAGATTTGCTTACAGCAGGAACTTTATGAGTTAAGGAATACTCATCAGCAGCAACAGCAGCATTTTCCAAGGTTTCAATTTTATGCTCTTCAAGATGATTCTTAATGTCACTATGGACACAGTTCTTGAACTCTTCAAGTAATACTAATTGTTCAAGACTTTCAAAATCATGTTCGATTTTCTTGGCTAAGCACCATCTCTTGAATAACTGTTCTTTTTCTCTAGCAAATTCAACATAAGTTTGTCTAGCATCTTTCCTATAGTTTCTGAACTTTTGCCGATAAGCGCCAGGGACTAACGCATAACCCTTCAAAATGCATTCCTTAACCAAATCATAGTCAAAACTTTGCTGTACTGACAGAGATATATAGATATCTCGGGCCTTGCCATAAAGTACACTTTGCAATAATTGAGTCCAATACTCCCTTGGCCATTTCAAATTTTCAGCAACTTTTTCAAAATGAATAAAATATTTGTCTACTTCCTTTCCACTTGTTTGCACCTGTCTCTCTCTCTCCCTCTCTTCAAATTGTAATTGCATTTGTTTATCTTGTTTATCTTTCTGTAAATTCATTTGTTCCTTTCGTAACTGTATTTGTTCTTTCTGTAACTCCATTTGTTTATCTTCTTTATCTTTCTGTAAATGCGTTTGTTCATTTTGTAATTCCATTTCTCTCTCTCTCTCTCTCTCTCTCTCTCTCTCTCTCTCTCTCTCTCTCTCTCTCTCTCTCTCTCTCTCTCCTGTCTATCTTTCTCCTCCTTTTCAAATTGTAATTTCATTTGTATATCTTCTTTTTGTTTCTGATTCTGAAGCTCGAGCTTCATTAACTCTGTTTTCATCTTGTATTTCATTTTTAGTTCCATTACCTTAATGTCAGAGTCTGTCATAGACTTACTGACCGATGCCAAAACACTTTTGTCAAAAATATTCTTCCCTACCAAATATTGAATTAAAATATTTTTAATTTCTTGTTTTGTCAAGGAAGCGTTTGTTTCAGAAAGTTCGTACTTCTGGCAAGTTTAAGAAACTCATCCTTTTTCAGACTATCCAACTGCTCCTGAGTTGGATTAGAAAGAAAACTCTCCACTTTTGACATCGTGAAAGAAAGCCTGTTGCTTTCACTAAAGATTTCAAGTAAAATATAAAATAGAACTTAGGATCTGAAACTAGGGGAATTTAAATTTCAATTTTTAGCCAAATTCATATATCAGCCAAATTCATATATCAGCCAATTTCATATATCCCAAGGACGAGCACCCAATTTTCTTTATGTTACGGATTGGCTCGTTTAAAGTAACATAAAGAAAAGAGCGAAGACAACAAGCTTTGTAAGTTTTAACAAAAATAATTTATTCCCCTAGAAAACACGGTGAAAAGGTGAAAATATGAAATAGGACTTACGATTTGCGAAGAAAATCCAAACATTTGTCCTAGAATTGTGAAAAACATATAAGTCCTATCAATAAACAGTTCAAATTGAAGCTAGTCTGAATCTCAATTCCGTTCCAAGATGGTGGATCATGACGTCAGACGAAGCTTTTACACAGATGCCCAGAATTTTCACTTTGAATCAAAATTTGTACTGTTCTGTTCCAATTTAGAATCAATTTCACTAAATGTCTTTGTCCAAAGCCAGTTGTGTTTAGTTCTCCAGGAAAATAATTATTGTTTAAAAAGTAGATGAACTATAGCTGTCATCTATAACAATACACATCTCGCTCTACAGACGTACAAATAAACAACTATTTCCAGCACCAGAAAAAGAATACCTTCTTCTCAAGGTATATCAACGACTCAACAAGGTGTTAAAATATGACTCTGACTGACTATTTCACAGATACATGAGTATTTAAACTGAACGAAAACGTCATTTCATGCACACGCACGAAGAACGCATGGTGATTTCAAAATCTCACCATCTCATTACACGATATAATCATACATGCTTGGCAAATGACCTTGGCCACAACCAATCATCTACCTAGCTTGTTTATCAAGCCAGCAATCTAAAAAAATTGCTAACGAAATCCTAAGAGTCATATTTACGTTCTAAATAAACACGACGTTTCTTTCAAAATATCAGACCCTGTGAACATAATCATCACAACAAAAATTATAATAATGAAATAAAAAAAGAATTCAAATTTTAACACACAAGTAATTAAACTACATGGTGGTAACAGCTGTAACTATTGTTCAGCTTGATAACGCCATGGTAAGGTCAAGATTTACATGTGTGCCAAAGGCGCAGTTTCTTTCTCTTTTATACATTGTATTCCGCTTCTTTTTCCAACTGTCTTTTTTCCATTTATGTATCGCTAAGATCATGCCCAAGGCACAATATCTGCTATTTATAATAAGGAACTATAGCAAAATAGTGCGAAGGTTTTAAAATGTAGTTTTGTTTTTGAAAGTCAGTTAAATGTGGATGATATAGTACAAATAAAAAACAAGATTAAAGCTGGGTTGATGATATTGCAAATCTTGCCAGTGGTTTTGGTAAGTAATTTGTAAACAGTTTGAACAAGAGTAAAACGAAATTAAATTGGATGAACGAAATTCTGAATATAAAAGTACCCTAAAATTCCGTAAGTGAATATATGATATATATATATATATATATATATATATATATATATATATATATATATATATATATAGAGAGAGAGAGAGAGAGAGAGAGAGAGAGAGAGAGAGAGAGAGAGAGAGAGAGAGAGAGAGCTAAGGTAATGTTTACATTAAATGCATGGATAGATCCGGTAAGGTAGTTTATTTGATCAGAGAGATGGCTAGCACCCTATTCAATTGAGAAAGAGCTGTATGTTGCATATTTAAGACAACAACAAAAAATTGCTGAGGAAATAGCAAGCATACAAACTGTTCGCACTGCCACGATAGGAGGCAAATTTCATGATCGACTGACCGATTTCAATATACAGGATAAACATATGATCTGTACAAAGCGCAACACAGCCTAAATACCCAACGAAACTTACTGTTGAAACAACAGATTCTTCTACACGTTATAGTACACATGATATTAAAGGATACGATTTTCTACACGTTATAGTACACATGATATTAAAGGATACGATTTTCTACACGTTATAGTACACATGATATTAAAGGATACGATTTTCATTAACACAAATAAATTTACTAGTGGGTTTACCAAAAGAAATACATATATGAGTGAATTATATTTTTTATGTAGAAATAATCGAGCATGACAAGTTAAAATTATGAAATCATGGTAGTTGGAATTATTGAAAAATATTAAAATATTTTAAAGTTGAAGTTTATGAATCTGAAGTCCATTGCATTATATGTAGTCTACTACTCTAAAACTAAATGTTATTACTTTAGGATTAGAACATCTTACTTTATGAACAGATTATGTTGCTTTTGGACTGGAGTCCATTAGTTTGGAACTGTACTCCTACAATGTTTATGTTGGTTTTCAAAAAGCATTGCAAGTATGTCTGTACCTAATGTCTATTATTTAGACTATAAGATATATTCATTTGAATATTTTTGTTTTGTCTTTTTCATCTACTGTAATACCATCTCAGTGACTGAATACCTTTTACATCTATATTAATTTTTATTTCATTTTCCAATTTCCCCTGTCAGATTCTCTTTGTAGCATTGGAAACATTTTACAGCTGATTGTATCTCCAATACACACTGCCTTCGGCATGGATGTGCCCATGGCCCACGTTGGCGACAGCATGATTATGTCTCCAGTATTTTTTTTTTTTTTTACTTACTTGTATAATTTAATGCTAATTACAACTAGATTTCAAATTCAATTTCTGAACAAGAATATACGTATTACACATCTACTTATATACAAAAAATGTGTAAGGTGCCCTGGTTTGTAAATTATCCAAATGGTATAAAGATTCTTCCCATATCAGCTACTTCGGCTGAGTTTGCGGTAATGCTTTGCAAAATACGATATTATGGACTTATAACAATAGTACACTGTAAAAATATTATCAAGAAAATATACATAGTTGATTCAGTAATTGTGTGACGTACGCGACCCGGAAGCACGTCGAGATACCTTCTTTGAATGAAATTCTTAGGAAATTTGAATGTCACCATTATTGTATAACCATTTATGTGATTTTCATTACACCTTAGTTTTGTTTGAACATATCATAGACTATCTTGAAAGCTTTGATAGTATATTTGTCGTTTTATAGCTTTTCTGGATGTAGTTGAAATTATCTTCACAACTGTGCATGCCATTCTTTAATCTTCTTTAGTAATGAGATCTATTACCCTGCTAGGCTATTATGTGGATTAGAGTGGTGGTATAATGTTTTACATATGTAAGATCTTGTGAATTACTGACAATGCTTTCATAGTCTTTATTGAATTCACACATCATGCATGTTTTAATTTATTTGAGTTATAATGCGCTTCTATTTATACATCTGTCACATTTAAAACTCGTCATCTTTCAACTTTCTTGCTCCTCATTGATACTATCTACAAAAAGTGCTCCCGTCGAATATTTTACTATGATAAGGCTTTCAGCTGATCCCCGACTGTTAAAGGATTCATCATATCCTTTTCGCATTCATAAACACAGGCCTTTGCCGTTCAACAGGTTTGCTTTTTAAAAAAACTTTGCACATACCATCTTATTTGCCATACAGAGAAAATGCCTTTTACAGTTCCTCCAGTTTTTAATCGACATGATCACCTTTCTCTAGAAAATGGCGCTTCTGTCGCTATCAACTTGTATTTGTGTCCATCGTTATTTTTTCATATGATGGATAATGTCTGTTTGCCACTAGTCTTACATGTGACTGGTATAAACTCTTTTGTAACTTACTTGTGTAATGTGCAGGTAGATTGCTCGTTTCAGCATTCTTTCATTTAAACAAGTTTCATTTTCTTTCTTGTCTTCCTTTATCTGTTGTCGTTTTAGATATTTGCGTAAGCAACTGGACTCTCCAGATAGTAGTAAAAATGTTTGATATACTGTCTTTTATCAGTAATGTAAACGTTACCAAAATATCCAGAGCATACTTTACGCTTGAAAAAATTATCGTTAGGCGTTATCGAGAAGGCAGTAGGATGACCATTTAAAGGAGATACGTTACTTGTCAGCACTTTGCAATGTTTCTTCAATCCTTTAGAATGTATGAATGAATCTAAACTTTTGTCCAATTTGTCATTTCATAGCGTTGACTCTATATATGGAACTACCATATATGACTTTAAATTAGATACTGTTCTCCATAAATTCCATCTCGATTTTGTTTTAATCATTGCAAAATGACATTGTACAAATCTTCAAATTTTACTGTAAATTTAAACGAGTCTAAATCTGCGGACTGACTTGAATCCAATATTCAGACTTGTACTATAGTCCTTCTTCTTATTGTACTATTTAAAAACTCCTTGTCATGAGGACTGATCCTGTTTATTTCACATTGTCATCATTATGTGCATCGTATGTTTTAAATCAACAAGTTTTCAGTTCCATTCTGTTGGATGTTATTCTTCAAAACAAGTGGTTTGGACCACACTTTTATCCCGTCCACACATGCACACAAATAGTCATTATTCATGCTTCATACTAAACTCTGGAAATATCACCTATGTATAAACTGTTGAATGCTATACAATGTAGCTTTATTGCATTCGTTATGTTCTGTTTAAAAAGGTATATATTATTCTAATTATTAGTTTCTATTCGATTAACCATTTTGCTTAAGACTAATATGGCGGAACAGGCTGAGCACAAAATGTTACAGCATGATAAGTTCCACCTTACGGCGGGTTACATTATGAATCATTTATTAGTTATTCATGGTTAAATCTTTAATGGGATTCCTTACATAGCTACAAAGCAATTGTAAGCTGAAGAGTAAAATGTTTTATGATATGGAAGCCCAATATCGAGCAACTTTACAAGACTAAAACATTTCCATTAGCTCTAACTTTAATTTTCGAAATAAGGTCTGTCTGTATTTATATTGAATCCTAAACATAATTTTACTTTGACTAGATATGCGAATGATATCTAACATCACATACAACAATAAGTACAATGATTTACCTGCAGAGACTTTAACAAAAGATGCGTGAAATTTCCATGCTCTTACACTTCCAATGCGTAACACCTATTTCAGCTCTTTCTTAACCATGTCATACCCAAGACAACCAGATTTTTATGTCTTGTAGAGACGTCGGTGTTTTATTTTTTGTTGTTGACCTAATTTCGTCAGTCACCCAATATTCCTCTTGCAAGGACAATCAAAGAAAAGATTGAACATTCTGAAAAGATCATCAGATAACGTTTACTATTAAGTATAATGACACTTGGTTTAATAATTACCTCTCTTGAAGCAACTGCCTATTTATTCCAATAACAGCTGTATGGGGGTAATGCATTCGATGGTAATAGGATGATATATCAAGTCTCGTCGACCTGATGCTATATCAATCAAATTCTATCCTGTTGTGACAAATGGATGCAACTCATTTGCTGTGGGATCCGTCCCGTCATACCATGCTGTTTCCCTTCTCTCTCTCTCTCTCTCTCTCTCTCTCTCTCTCCCTATATATATATATATATATATATATATATATATATATATATATATATATATATATATATATATATATATATATATATATATATATATATATATTGATTTGTGTCAAGATGAATATTTATTTACTTTTGATTGAAAGGTTTCTCTTACAAGGTGTTTTGGGTAAAGAGTTTTCCTTCACACATTTTAGCTAAGAAGCCACTGCAGGGTATTATATAGCCACTGCTGTGTTTATGTGCCTTAAACCACCCACATACATAGATACATCACACACACCATTCTGTCGCTAGTATAGTGTTATGTCGTTATCGAGAAGTGAGCGACTTGGGTGACTGGCTTTTGTGGCTATATTATGTTAGCCACCCAACATTTTATCTTCATGTCAATCAGAAGTGAAGCGTAGAACACCATGATATTAGATAATTGATAGTCAAATGTGCAACGAGGGAGGAACATTTGGGAAAGAAAATAAGTTGGAATGATGGACTATTACATGGCAGTTAATAAAGCTTTAATTAATAATAATACTTTACTTAGCTTAATACCCTGATTGTTCATGTTTCTGTTTCAGTGATACAGGTAAAATGACTTTTCTTTGCTCAAGACCCCACAGGTTTACAACACATTGCACTTCCAAAGATACAACAAAAAGTACAGTATTTCTCCAGCAAAATACAAAGCAATGAAATGAAATCGGAAATTATATGATTCATCTTCCATACCAGATAAAAACATGTTATTTGCGTATATTCCAAACAGTCGGCCATAAACATATAAATCCATTTTATAATTATCATTGAAGACGTTTAGTATGCATAAATTTGTTTTATCAGCTTGTTTGACAGACAGGCTCAGCATGTGTTTTGGCATAAACTATCAATATGGCCTCCCTTCTGACATGCCAATATATTTGATGAATAGGCCTGAAGCCCGATTCCCGCCCGATGATAAACTCAAGCTTTCAGATGGGACTAGATACGCCAAGACCACCACGAAAACCTTCCATTAAAGTCGGAATTCAATACCAAGATGTGTAAATTAAATCACGTCTTCCTTTGATCGGCGTGGTACATGTTCTTTTGATGTCTCGTATAAATTCTAGTTCGCTTTTTACAAGTGCCATTTATGTAAATTTTTATGTCTTTACGAATAACGAAGTGAAAGGGGGCAGGCGTCTAGCGCTTTCATTGAATGACAACTCTTGGGAAAAAACACATTTATACATGTAATCAAAGATTTCTATATCTCCCCTCGACTCAAACTCCCACCCTCTATTGGCGTCCATGGGCTCAGTGTACTTAACCTTTCATGCAAGATGTTCATTTGTTATATTTGTTCAGCATATTTGCAAGCTTTTCAGAGACTCTGAACCTATGAAAGCATTTCACTCCCACTAAGTACGGAATTTTTAGTCACGGAAGCCATCTAAGGCTGGCGATCACCACAAGGAAGACGAAGGAGGAACAGGAGTGTTTGCATTAAATCAGAATCTCTTGTCCGTAAAATTTGATAAGACTTCTAAGAAAGGCAAAATGTGGGAATGTAAATATCATATACTGCATCAATCGCAAGTAAACTAACACATGTGTCTTATATGACATGTGCTTAAGACTTTGAGTAATCGTTTGTGTAGACCATTCCAAAGCCGTTTCCGCCATTTGACATCGGAAACTATCTCTTATTCTAGCTTACAAAGTGAAAACTGGTCAAGGCAATAGAGTTTTCTAACTGCTCATACTGAACCCAAATCGTCAGTTACATGGATCTCAATTAGCCTTCAGAAAGAAAACGAAACCTGGGCTTGTGAATTAACATTTATCGTTAATGTACCTTACTGTCAAACTTTTCTTGAATAGCAATACAGTAGACATGTCACCACAACGTACTGTGTTTTTTTTCTCCATGAATAATGAATACCTTTTACAGAAATGTCACCACACCGTACAGTAGAGCTTTTTCATGACTAGTGAATACAGCAGACAGAAGTGTCACCATATCGTACTGTACAGCTTTATCATGAAAGATGATAACGGTAGATAAAAGTGTCACAACACCTGACTGTATAATTTCTTTTGTGAATAGTGAATACGGCAGACAGAAGTGTCACCACATCGTACTGTTGACTTTTTTCTCATGAACAGAAAATATGGTAGACAGAAGAGTCACCACACCGAATTGCATAATTCTTTCATGAACGGTGAATAGGGACCAAATGAGATTTATGCAACAAAACAAAAAAAATCAAGAGTACATACAGCAGCAGCAAAACGGTTTTTATTTGTGGTTTATGGATATATAGATCTATGTTATTGTTATTATTATTATTATTATTATTATTATTATTATTGATGTTTTGTTGTTACTTTAATTAAAAAAAATATGATCACGTTTGTTGTCTGTAATGAAGATGCATTAAATATATTATGTTGCACTTATTTATTTCTAACATTCATTACTTTCCCTATATTTGTGTTTGTGTCAGAGGAATAAAATCACTTTGCCTCCCGTCACATTTGTGTTTGTGTCAGAGGAATAAAATCACTTTGCCTCCCGTCATATTTGTGTTTGTGTCAGAGGAATAAAATCACTTTGCCTCCCGTCACATTTGTGTTTGTGTCAGAGGAATAAAATCACTTTGCCTCCCGTCACATTTGTGTTCGTGTCAGAGGAATAAAATCACTTTGCCTCCCGTCACATTTGTATTTGTGTCAGAGGAATAAAATCACTTTGCCTCCCGTCACATTTGTATTTGTGTCAGAGGAATAAAATCACTTTGCCTCCCGTCACATTTGTGTTTGTGTCAGAGGAATAAAATCACTTTGCCTCCCGTCATATTTGTGTTCGTGTCAGAGGAATAAAATCACTTTGCCTCCCGTCATATTTGTGTTCGTGTCAGAGGAATAAAATCACTTTGCCTCTCGTCTTTTTATTGTAGTAAAATTGCTTTAAGTATGTAATGTTGCGTTTATTTATTTCTAAAAGTCGTACTTTGTCTCCCGTCTTATCGGTGTTAATGTCTGATGAATAAAATTACTTTGCTTCAAGTCTTACTACTTTTCGTATCAGACGAATAAAAAATTACTTTGCCTCCGTTTTATTGATGTTCGTGTCAGAGGAATAAAATTACTTTGTCTCCAGTTTTATCGGTGTTAGTGTCAGAGGAATACAATTGCTGCATCAAGACTTCTTTCTGTATTAACTTTTAGCATCAACTTGTATAAATTTGATATTTTTCCCAAAATAAAATAGAGACTTGGCGAAGCAACTAGAACTTTTTGATTACTGCTGTCTTTCAATATTTTACTGTTTTAATACAGAGTAATCCAGTTTGTATTGGGTAAAAATGAACATGACACCTTTTTAAATAACAACCAGTACTATAGAAAGATCTTGTTTTTTCATATGATCTATGAAAATGCCAACTCGTCTAGGCATCTTCAATCGCATGCCTTTCTTTCTTTCTTTTCTTGCATATTGTATCTCATGTAAACAGACGAGATTTGTGGTATTGGTATACGATTTATACAATGAGTCCATTTGAACAGAGAGAGCCTGACGCTGAAAGTAATAGTGCTGTTGTTTTTAACACACACACACACACACACACACACACACACACAGAGAAACAACAACAACACTCATTTTAATTAACAGTCCTTGCTACTTTAAATTGCACAATTTAGTTTGTAAATACTGAACAGCCTTTCATTTCTCTTCTTTTAACATAATACGGTTCTATTTGTCAAGCCATGAAACCATTAATTTAATTTCTCCCTGAAACTTAATTTCTATATTTTCCATGAAGCAAAAGCATCCTAGGTGATATGACCTCTGCCAATCACTTGATTTGACAAGGTCATGCTATTGGGAGAATGTGTGAAATTGTACACTGGGTTCTGATCCCAGAATTAGACCGGAAAATGTAGATTGTACTGGCGGGGAATTCCATTTCACGTAAGCAAGAGTTATGCGTTCTTGTATTATTTACAGCATGTTGACACCTAATATTTTTCTTTACTATGTAGCTATGTAGCTGATTTTCTCATTTCCTTTCAACACAGTTGTATATTTTTTTAAAACCAAGATCAGGATATTTGTAATTAAATATTAATATGTTCAAAATAATTGCATTTGAATGAAATGATCATTTTTGTCTTGTGGAAGATTTTTTTGTTTCTTTTCTTTGTCTTTTCGGAAAGAAGCCACATGCCACCTACTCTCTCTCTCTCTCTCTCTCTCTCTCTCTCTCTCTCTCTCTCTCTCTTAAGTCAGTTGTACTATCTATAAGATTGAATATGTTTAAGGCAGAGTTAATTTACCAGCTGATTCTAAATAAATGACTATAATATAAAATATAAATGTTTGAAATAAAATGTAATATTCTCTCAATCGTTCTAACATTTAATGTAATGTTCTTACAGTATTTAAAATCATCGAGGAGACAGTAATTAAAACTCAAACAAAACTACCCTACACTCACAGTCGTGTGAAAGGAAATAGTGTTAGGACTGTGTATTGGACTGTGTATTGGACCATATATTACATTCTTTGAATAACCTGAGTCATGGCATACTACAAAAAATATTCGTGTGATACTTCCTACAGATGTAAGATTTAGGTTCCCCCATTTATATTCGTAGTTTCTGACAAACCTAACAAGGAAAAGAATTTGTGCAGGATAACGCAATAACTCAGGTCAGTAAAATTGGAGATACAATTTCTTTTTCGTTATCAGGATCATGCAATAACTCGAAGTCAGTAAAGATAGGGGAACAAATTCTTTTCGTTATCAGGATCTTCGATGATATACCAGGCTGCTGAGCCATCTATTCCTATCTTTAATTGACCTAGGCTTTGATTTGCTTCACGTCAAATCTTGCCAATTGAAAGTCACGGGAAATCCTATTTATTAGGAGTAACTGAAACAGGCAGATAGGACAGAAAGACTGAATCACTGTCACTTTCAATTAGTTTTCAGTGGCTTCCGCTGTCTCTGTTGCTTAAAACAATGTCCACTTAACGTCATTTCTCAGTTTATCAGCAATAATGAAAACAATTAATTGCTTTACGTATAGGAAAATCTACGTGTCAGAAATATCAGATCTCGATGTTTGTAATTTTTCCAACAATGGTTTTATTCATTCTCATTGGCCGCTGGATATGATGTCATACGGCTTTGCTATATATCCAAATGATTATTTATTTTATTTCATATTGTGGTTATTAGGCCAGAATTCGATCATTTTGTCAGTGGAAGCTACGAGACTGACATCATGCTGGGAGACTACAATTCAAAGTAGTGGCCTTACTGAAAATGAAAATTTTTGTGATTCCAAGGAAATCATATATATATATATATATATATATATATATATATATATATATATATATATATATATATATATATATATATTCTATTTACATCTTCTAGGCGGAGTTTCTTGCAAAAAAATATTCGGTACCCTGTACTGATGCATCATCGTCGCTAAGATATTTAATCGCATGCAATGTTAAAGTTTATCAAAAGACTGACATGCTTTCTTTAGTAAATTTAATATGTAATTTAAGCATGATAGACGGGTTACTCAAACAGGATGTTCAATATTTAATTATTTGCCCCTCCCCGTCTCAGAACTGCAGGAACCCTCTGAAGAATAATGTGATAAAGACTCCGAATGCAAAGTAAATGGAAACCATGCCAGTCCAAGCCAGACTTCATTCACCACAGCTGTTAGATTATCCTCAGAGTAAATATCAATTATTCTCTTCTGAACACAGATTTTCACCTTCTCCATATACTTACGATTACATTCAAGTCTGGACGTTGTGGTGGAAATTTCAAGGTGAGGATTTGATTTTCCCTTTTCCACCGACTTTTGTCCTCCCAGAAGCGTCTGTGGGGACATTATCATCTTGAATAAATCCACTACACTAACTTGTAGACAAGAATTTTTAATTTTTATATATTATTTTTCATAATGTAATATTCTCTCAGCATGGGTTACTTCTCCACCTCCCATGAAGGTTACGCAGCCACCAAACATAACCGATACTATATATTTCCTTTCTCTTTCATCATATGTGCATATACACTCAGGCGACCATTTCTTATTGGCTGTCCTCCAAACGAAACACTCTTTTATTTTCCCCTTAACATATTTGTGTTTCACCGCTAAATACTTCATTGTACCAATGATTGGTTACATTCCGGTGACATTTTTCTCTACAAAACGCTAGTTGTTTTTAACAGTTTACACTGCAAATGGTGGTAGTCGTAGCAATGTCTAGTCTTTTTAAATTTTTCACAATGCACTATGACCTGAACTGTTCTAGAATAAATGTTATTAGTGTCAAAACGGGCTGTCAAGTTAACAAAGGTTGTGATCTACTTTGTTTCTCGCCATGGGAATCAACAGAAGGCCCGACCTTTTGTACATTCTTCTCCTACGCCCAGTTCTCGATATCTTTTCTACAAAATCGCCTTTCTAACGTCGTGTTGCTAAAACTACACAAAAAGTAATACGGAATAATAGGGCACTTAAAAGACCTAAATTAATCGTGGCTAGATAATGTACAGGCAAGCTCCGCCAGTCCGACTAATGCCGAAGTAAATGCCTCTTTAGTCATGGAGGACACTACAGACTCTATGCCAAACCCAGTAACCAAACGGGTACAGGAAGACCAAACACATATGCTTTCCTAGGTTAACCACACTAAAACATGCATGCACAGCGATATAGTCGCATTCATTAATTTACACCATTATTTTGTAAAATGATAATATTGAAATGTAAACGGCTAGTAGATAAATATCGGATATTCAATGGATAAAGAGAAACTAATTACGCAACAGATGGAAGATTTCAGTCCATGACTCCAATATCTTCTCTTTTAAGGTTTTAATCCTATTTCTCCACAGTCTTTGTTTTACATATTCCATATGCTAGTATTTTTTTTTTCAGAAATATTAGAAGCATTTGTCCCTAATAATTGAAGAATTACATTATCCAACAGTCTAATAATTTCCACCATTACATACTTATCAGCTCACCGATTTATATTACCGTCTCTATACGCTTATAAGTCTTTTCCAACTGCAAACTGCACAAACCCAGTTTTGCCGTCGCATAATGCGCCGGCAGATCTTGATCTGCACAGTTTGTTAGGAGTAACCAGCAGAGCAAACAACATAGACTCTGATCGGCAGAAGCATTATGCTACGGCACATCATGATCTTTGTTTTCTGTAGTTTGACCAGGTTAATAAGCGAGTGAATACGGCAATATAAAACTCCATACCTATATGGGTTGCGTTGATAGTGGGATCTAATTAAGTCCCAATTTTTTCCCAATTCTTTAGGCTTATAATACTTGTTTTCAATAAACTAATCAGTCAAGAACATTTTTTAGAAATAAGGTCCAATTGATCTCTAAAAAATAAACATGTTTATATGCAATTTTAATTTCATAGAAACTTTATTATTGAATAAAATTCATTGCTTAAACTTAATGCAAAACTTGTTAATTTACGTGGCCGTTACGGAAGTTTCTCACTGAAATTGTGCTTGTAAACGATTTTTCTAATTATTTGTCGAAATAAATCTTTAAAAAAAGTTTTAATTTTAACTCGAGCTTTTCATTCTATGGAATCTTTTTACTGAAAGTATTGACTTATTTAATTGTTATGAATTGCAATAAATTTCAGTGGAAGGAAAAGGCTGATAGACTTTATTATTATTATTATTATTATTATTATTATTATTAAAGTTATATATATATATATATATATATATATATATATATATATATATATATATATATATATATATATATATATGTATCCATCATAACACCTCTAGGCGGAAGTGATCTATTTTTGTGAATTACCCAAATTTACGAACTTGCATAATTGTTTATTATTAATTGTCAAACAGATGAGAAAGATAATGCTCATTATAATCATTATAAGAAAAATGGAACCATATTATTCAGACTTCTGAGAAGGCAGCTGAATTCTTGAAAAGCGGAGGCACTTAATCGAATAGTCATCGCGACGACGAATGTGTTAAATATAACTACTTTTATAATGGATACTTTGTTTCCACTCTGTCGACAGAAGTATCACAAAACTGATATTAATCTATATGCAGCATACAGTCATTATGGTAAGTTTTGTATCACATTGTGACAACATTAATCACAGTATGCAGGGCCGACAAGAGGGGCGGGGGCATCCGGGGATATATCTCCAGGGCCCTGGACCGTACGGGGGCCCTGGCCGAACAACACTTTTTAATTTTATAAAGAAAAATTTTATTTGAACAAGAATTAGGAGAGGCCCGGGTGGTTTTTACCCCAGGGCCCGTGATCGCTCTTTACGGCCCTGACAGGATGCCCATAATAAGCTTGTACCGCCGTCTCCTACTTCTTTCCTAAATCACAATGTCAGCTTGTATATTAATGGTACAAAATTAAGTTTTATTATTTTTTCATGTAATGGCAGCAATCAGAGATATTATCCATAACTAGATTAAGTCCATTCTGCAAATGATTGGGGTAGGGTTGGGTGGGGGTGTTAAAGATTTTTCCTGGATTCTGGCACAATATGGCAACCAGTTGGGGGAGTAACTTCCGACTTCATGATCTGTACCACTAGGTGGCGAAACGAAAACTACGTCATAGCGCGAGTTGCAAGCGGAACACATTTCCTATCGATTCGTCCAAAATTGAATGGGATCCATCATCATGGTCTTCTTGTAGACCATCACATTGTGTAATCCTTCCAAGACAAAGTTTTCCAATTTACTGCTTTGCTAATAGCTAATGAACATAATTATCTTCGATAAACGCCGGTACCTTATTATTAACTATGAACTACAGTATGTTTCTCAGTTTCTTTAAGAATTTCATCTATAAATAAATGATACTAAGAAGTAGCATTTTAGTAGTATGACCAACTGTAGTTTCATTACCTTTTTAATTACCTCGGAAAATAAAAGTTGTTCAGGTACAAGACCGTCATCGGCGGCATAAAACGATCTCGGTAATGGAGCTAAGTGAAAACGCAGTATGGGATGCAAGATTTTCTCATAGGACGATTTTTATGAAGATTTATTTTACAAGCTAGGTTTTACGAGACCTTCCCTACTCTTTCCACATTACTTACCTACACATCAATCATTTAAAACTAACAGAAGACTTTAGCTGTTTAGTTACCAATAGGTAAATATTTTGCGGGCAAGTGGAATGGTGAACGTTTGGCGTTACGCGATAATCGCAATGGGCACAGAAGTGAAAGCCTATTAATGCTAGCGTACGGTGTGAATGTATATATCACTGCATTCATGGCATGTTTAAAATTGTTTAAGTGTTTCAGATTGCTTTGAAAATATTCCATTGTGTATGTCACGATCAAAAGTCTATCTTTCTATATAATAAAATATAAAATAATGAGACAGACAGACAGACAGCCAAACACAGACAGAGACAGAGAGAGCATGGTGGCCAAAGCCTTTTATAAACAACCTTTCATAATTCGTTCAAATCAATTTAATGGTGTTATTCTATGATTTTCCACATTTCTTTTAGCTTTCGTAACAATACTCCTCGTTGTGGACGGCTAGGAATTAATCCAGTAATAAGAAAAGGACATACACACTTCGGTCAATTGCTTCCTTTCCTGAAAACCTTAGATTTAAACCAGCAGTTGAAAGAAATGGTCAAATTAAGTGAAATAACAAATTCATTTCATTCTTCCTGCTGCCAAAATTGAAATTCTCTGGTCTTGACAATTGCAATACGAGTTTGATTTAGGAACCACGAATAAGTGTTTACCCACTAGCACATGCTTGTAGCACAAAAGTGTGAGTGGCGCCAGAAAATCGAAGAAACATAGGGGTTTTCATAACATTGTGTCAATGAGATGTGATTTCAATTAACGTGCGATCATTTCATGACCTTGATGTGAATCTTTTCTTGACGGAAATGGACGAATACTTGATTTATCTGCTTTTACTCAGTTAGAATCGGACATAAACAGGGATTCTAAATCTTTTCCCTCTGTGTTTTATGAGTCGATTATCCAGACACAAAATAAAGACTTTATATTTATATAAAGATGCTGAACTCTTACTCACCGGTCACAAATTTGTTAAAATCTTGCCCTATATATTCAAACTAAATACAAGCATAGATGGTTTAAAAAAACGTCCATTCATGAACAGAAAACCATTCAACCAACCAGCGAGCGAGTCGGATAGATAAATAGATCTCTTGCATGTCTGACAAAGAAAATAATAAAAAAGGTCTCAATATTGATGTTGTTTCGTAATATCTCTCCTATTTCTCTCTATGTGTATTGACATCATGCAGCGTTTTCAGACTGGTCTAATTTCACCCCTATCTGTTCCTTTAACTAGCTGTTCGAATATCGATGACCCTACAAGTAAACGAATAAGTCAGATCTCTTGCTTCTAATTTTCTAGTAAAACTACTATTAATACTGCTAAAATCTTAGCACCATTGTAAGAAATCTATGAGGTGTTTGACCCCTACAAACATTTTACGCGCAATATCCTACACTCTATTCAAGTACACTTGTTGAGGTTCGAATCGTGTTTCTGCATTAGGAGAACTTAACCTTTAGAACTTCTCGCAATAGATTTGGGAAGTTATCGGCCAGGGGGGCCGATAACACGTCTGCACATAAGGGATGCCACAGACCCTTTCTGGGCCATATCTCTCCGCAACTGATACTCTAACCTCATATCAAGATAATATTTCTCACTTGATTGGTTCCCTTTGTCTTCCACTGCCCGAGTTTCTCGGATATTTTGGGTACTAGTATCAAACAGCTTAGTTAGCTTGCGTTTTTTAAATGTGAATTTCACAGGACAATAACTCGATGAACTGTACCAGTATAGACAAATATAGTTTATAAAAGCAAAACTGATTTGTTCAAATCTGACTTATTCGTTTACTTATAGGGTCATCGATATTCTAACAGCTAGTTCCAGGAACAGATAGGGGTGAAGTTTATCTCAATTTGTCGAGATAAGTACGTGCACAAGTTCTAACAGACTTTAAGCCAAGTCTGCCAATCAAATAATTAAGGCTGGTTTGAGCCAGCCAATTATATCTTAAATGTGATTAAAACCTCTGTGTCGGAAATCCTGTTACCACGGCAAGATGAGACTCCGATAGCGCCACCTTGATGTGAAACCCGATTCAGGATCTGGTATAGACTAAAAATTGACATCTGACGCCAGGCCAGATACTCTCTAGTTGGCTAAATTCGGTCCTGTGTTGGAGCAAAACACAAAATTATAGAATTAAATAAAAACAATCGAGCATCTGTTTTATATATAAATAAGCTTAGAAAATTTGCACAATACGACTGTAGTGTCCTTTAAGGAGAAATTGCTTCATCTGAAAGCCGATGTAACGCTCAATAATATGAAAGAAAAGAGTGCATATTAACCTGACAATCTTGTTTACGTCAGACAAATTCTGACATTTTTGTTTACGTCAGAAAAATTCTGACACTCTTGTTTACGTCAGACAAGTTCTGACACTTTAGTTTACGTGAGACAAATTCTGACACTCTTGTTTACGTCAAATTCTGCTGCTTGGCTTAAAGCTGAATACAATTGCGTTCTAAACAACAAACTGGGTGCAGTCTATGGGAATAATATCATTAGGTATAAAGTTCAGAAAGGTTTAAAGCTTTCACAGAGAAGAAACTTAACTGTATTTTATTTTTTTAAAAATTCAAGTATTCAGTTATTGCGTCCAAAACGCTATGCTAAGATCCTTTCTTTCACCACTTCGACAAAACGTGTTTCTCCCTGAAACATGCAAATAAATACAGTATTGTCAGTTACTTACAAGCAGAATGCACTTTACTCTTTTTTTTTTATAACAAACTAACACATTATCCAAGTTAAAATAGAGACCATCTGACAGACCAAAGAAAAAATGTTGCTAAAAGAAGATTTTGATAAGTGTGAAAAATGATTCCGGCTTTCGCCTAATATTTCAGAGTTAGATAAAAATCAGTCCTTCTTATCTCTGGTAACGTCATCATTTTTCAAAATAGTAAACATATGATAAATTTTTATCAGCATTCTCTGTGCCCGGATCCGTTTTTGAATTCGCTGTTGCCTACATCCAGTTGCATACAAAACTGTTTCTCTAAATGTCAGAACTTGAGAGATTTATTACTTTATTAATTATTATAAATCAGACAAATGATTTCTCTTTAATATCGTTTGCAGCAGTAGATTGTTCAGCGTTCATTTTGTAGATTGAAATATAGATCAGACATTCGAAAATCTATAAATATTTCAAGTGAAATCCCTATGAAAGCTGATCTAGGAAAGAGATTAAAATTTGTGACAGGGAAAATGAGGAATTCGGTGTATGTACAGACTGGCATAACTGTTTGAGTCTCCGTTTATCTCTGAGAGTTGATCAGAGGGATACATCTGCGAAATAGAAGGACTTCCCTTGATAATCCTTAACGACCACCAACATAAATATCCAAACTCATTAAATAAGTAATTCGATGATCAAAGGGGCCTTAAAGCGTAAATTAGGAGATTTGGAGATAGTGTTTCCATTTCAATATCACTTTAAAGTCGCGTCAGTGGCGTATCAGAACGTCGATCTCTGGAAATTAAAAATGACATTTGTGTAGTCATTGCCTGTACGGGTTTTTATAGCAGACGACAGTTACTTTTATTGGTATGACCGATAATAAGTTATCATCAACAGTGTATCCATTTGAACTTCATCAATCACACAGAAAGGCTTGTCATATGTATGCAAAACGCCACAATGGTTTTGATTTAATTTTTTTTTAAATCTTGTCCCCATATTTATTAGAGAAAATAGCTTTCTCCATTTTTTATAATTGTTCACGCATGTATTGTTACGTGTTGACAAGAAGAAATAAATCCGGCTCAAAGGAAAAATTCTAGCATTCTCATCCCGCTCCTTAAAACACACACACACACACACACACACACACACACACACACACACACTACAAAAGCCAAGAGAAAATTATTTGTATCTAGACCGTTAGAATTTGACTCAGTTACATAATAATGGCATCAGTCACCAACATCCTACTTTCTCATTCATTGGTCTCAGCAAAATAATGGCTACATAACCTATTTCCACCAAAAAAAAAAATAAAAATAAAACATGATATGTAACCGTGAAGGCCATAATTGCAGACTTTTAATCTTCTATTAATTTTGATTGCTTTTACACAAAATATTCCTCTTGATGCAACTCCATATGATATAGTTTTATGACAGAAAACAAGTTAAACACAAAATTAACAGTCATTCTAAGATGGTAGTATATAGCGTACAGTGTATTATATTTTTCACGATAAAAGTGACCCATCCGCAGATTTCTGTTTAAACTGTGTCTTGAACTCTTTTCTCCAACTGAATACAAGTGAATATCAATATTACTATAAAATTACACTTCAAAATGGTGTAATGAAAACAGTTTCATTTCCAAAAATAGAATACATTTTGTCTTTATTCTGTGGAGAAAAAAAATTATAGCTGTTTGTAAGAATAACATTATAATATTTGACACCTACATAGGAATTGGATTGTTTTTGGAATATTTAGAAGAAAAAAAAAAAGAATTTCGGTATGGTCAAAGGTATCAAACGATACTTTACGAATGATAACATTTCTACACACAAATATTGGCTTAAACATTGTAGCAAAGGAGATGCTGTCAAATAGTGCTAAACGGGACGTCCCCGTGTGCCACTGATTACCGACTAGTATTAACAGATTTCGAAACTCTTTGGAGCAGAGTCGGGTTGTAACTTTGTGACGTCATCAACATGCGGACAGTTCGTACCTTATATTGTAAAGATTTTATTTTTCTTAGTACATCATTTTGATCAGCTGTCGATATAACATGATCAATAAAACTACCCATGCAGTTCAGGCAAACGACTTCTTCGAATGAATAATTTATTTAGTCTTGCCGCGGCCGTTGAATAATTTAGTTATGTCTGCAGTGTATGTGGGTTTTTTCTCTTAGGGTGAATATTTGATGGTAATACCTCTATTAAATTAACAATCGCTAAATGACAGCCATTTTCTTGTTTGCATTCAGTCAATCTCCACATTTATATGGTTCGTTGGTCGATTGATATTTAATCCTCTAGGCACTTTGAACACATTACTGATTATGTATGTCATGCCGAGAAAATGGTAGTTGTGTGCTTTTCCCAAATACGCCAAGGCAGCCAAACCAGCCTGGACTGATCAAGTACTGAACCCGCGACCGTTGGATTACGAGTTCGACACTCATCCAGCTGAGTTATCGTGTATCACTTTCCACATTTAGATGTGCATGACACGTTTTGTTGGAATAAAGGCGTATTTTATTAAGTTTACAATACTAAACTGTTATGTTGCCACAGAGTACTTGTATATTTTAATTGCAATATCAGCTTTACCTTTAATTTCCAGCACAAGTCACAATCGCACTTGTAATGGAAAAAAGAATGGAACAAATAGGCTATAACCAATTCTGGTCGTTGAAAGAAGTGCTTTAGGCACGGCTAAAGAAACAGTCGGTATTTCATCGTTTATAACTCATCACAACTGTAGGAAGCAATGTCAGCTTGACAGCCAAAGACAAAAAGAATGTTATACCAGTCTACTTGACATTCAATGACAAAAAGGTGATTTGTATACATCACATTAGCTAATCAGTGAATTGACAAAATCTCAGCAGAAGACTGAATTAAAATGGTACCACAAGGAGCAAAAAATAATTTCAGATGCGAATCTGGAATATAATAGATATTATATTAGGAGTAATAAGTCCCGCAACTGTTGCGGTCAGATTGGAGATCTGCCGTCTTGCTGGACACAAAGTGGCTCAAATTTCCTGAAATTCGAGGAAACAGGGTGGTCACGGATGTAATCGTTGGCAGTGTTGATGAGTTCTGAGTTAAGATGTCAGGTCCAGGAGGAAAGTGCTAAACAAACAGAAAATTCATTGTAAATCTCTTTCTCACAAGCCGGATGATGTCAGAACATCGTCTCCTGACGCTAATTCGCAACTTCGTCGTGAATCTTAAGGATGATACCTCCAATGAATATGAAAACTTCCATTCAGATCAATTCTGGTAACAAGGATTGATCAAGAAGTTACGAATGATCAAACGATTGTTTTCTTTCGTAACATTTATTTGAATCCTATAGTCCAATTGTGCCAACGTACATCCAAGGCAGTGTTGTCTCGCTGAAATGGCCCAAAACACTCAGACCGCAGCTGCTGATCAGTAAGTTTGTCACAGTGCCAGGAAGGGGCGAACCAAAGCCGATAAATCAGCTCCACGCCTTGAATGATATTGACTGGCGGTTTAGGGGATGATATCGCCTATTCATCTCTTGTCTGCAAACATCATGTACATTTTATACACTTACTGCTATTTCTCGCGGCTGTTGAGCTACCGTCTGATGAAGGGTTATTTCCAGCGATATGCAAACACTCTTTCCGGATAAAATCCTGTGTTTGGCGACTTGAAAATCCACGTGGAATAGCACAACCCTCTGTGCTGTGACCATTTTGAATTTCGCGCTAGATATGGCTGTTACCAAATACCAGTAAATATCTAAACTGTACGCAGGTGTGTTCCGGAAAGACTTGCATCCAGAAAAATTTCACATTTTAATAAACAAGTGACATCATATCCAACTATCGTCTGTCAGTATCAACACAGATTTGGGGGTTTTATTTATCGGACTACGACGAACCTACCCAACCCAGCCGCACCGTAAACAATCTCACCCACACAATGCCCTGGCCCCGATCTGTTGGTCCGGTTGTTGACCGAGGACAATATGGATACTTAGGCAGCGGACAAACGCTACTTGTTGCTTGACACAGGTCATGCTTACATGGATTCGGCATCATGTTATGGGAATTAATTGAACAGTTTGCAATCAATGTCTATATTGTTTCGTGTAAAAGGTGACGCTTAGAATAACTGCTAGTAACTGTATTGGTTTGAGAAATAAATATAGACGTTTAGGTGCCTTCGTATATTTAAAGATAATACGATATATCCTCTTGGTAGGATACATGTATCAGTGAGAGTGCTTTAACTACACGGACACTTGAATAAGACAGTATTATACTTAGCTACCCCTGTGCAACCTCAAGAAAGGGACAGATAATTCTTATAATAATTAATTCAGATACTGAAAAGAGTGAAATTATTCATAGAAAAGAACAAGAACTGACCAAATATTGGTTAACTTACATGCACCAAACGATACAAATGGAAAACTGAGGTTTTTTTCAAAAGTCTCCTTCCATTATTAAGGCCAGCCTTAAACACCGAACACATGTTGTTCATGAGCCTTCAATAAAACATGTTGTAATGCAAAGATATCATTGCTGGTAATAAACATGATAAACGCGAAGCAAATTCTTTAAATAAACGTATAGCTAACCTTATTTGAATGATACATGATGAACGTTTCAACCAGATTAAATGAATACTAACATGATCTCTATCTAACCCTTTCGTGCGCGAAGACTAGACTGTATATTGACATCAGACTCAGTCTTACAGAAAACAGTTTCACGCGAAGAATTGGATGAAAGTTATACTGGTTCATCACACAGGAAATTCAACAACTCTTTTACCAGGCGCTAAGTAACTTTTGGCTATGAATAATCATGGAAGGAATTTTCGGGAAATATATAACTATTTCTTTAGAATCAGATAATAAATGAGGCTTGTTAACACTTTTAAATACAGAAATTTGCCAGAGAATTTTTAAAGAATCTTCTAAAAACCGTTATTGTGGAATCTGTGATTTGAAGGAATTAATGCAAAACACATAACTCTGGATTAGCCAATATCTGTTCTCAGTCTAGAGAAAAGAAGCTTGTATTTGTACAGAGATGGCATATAATTTTAAAACTTGACGATGCTAAAGCTGAACATGTACATTTACGAGGAAAGATTGATACAAAAGGGACAATAGAATGCACAACTTTTTTCTTATTCTAGAAAATGGTAAAACCAATTAAACATAATAGCCTAAATAAAAGTTAAGAGATAGGATTCTTACGGATTAGCATCAAATCTTGAATGAATAGAATTATGATATTAAATTAAATTTTTACTACCCATACACAGTACAGTGCTAAGAATGAGGGCCATCGGTTCACTGTATA
>JAECUM010044053.1:0-20328 GCA_016617855.1 Megalonaias nervosa
GTGTGTGTGTGTCAGGTGGGGATGTATTACGTCACAAGTGAGGAAGGGAAGAATTGTGACATAATTTCGTGGTGGTTGTCTATAAGGCAGAAGAAGTACACTTTTGTTCCTATTCTTATTATTTCTATCTTAATATCAGTCGTTTAGTTATGTACAGTTATAATTTGAGAGGATTTATGTATTTAAATTGATCAACAGAATTACAAAGTGTTAGTTGACTTTAGACTAAAATGTTATTTTTGGATTAATGTAAAACCATTCTGAAGAGTATTGCTGTGAATCAATAAGACTGTTAGCATATCGGCACATTCAAGACTACTGGTACATCAGCACATTCAATAAAAGGAATTAATTCAGTTGACGTTCTTTCTGGGCGCCTTTCCGCTTGACAAGGAATATATGCCCTAGTTGAGCTTAAACGCTGTTGGATCCTCGTCGAGCTCCTCTACGACGGCAAACAAAGATAGACAGTCTGTCAAATCTCGACTTAAGTGAATTTCATCGCAAACGGTTTGTGGTTTAGTCAAGAATCAGAGGCCGACCATTATCGTGTAACTAGCTAACATACATTCATTAGAATGAATATTGGCTACATAATCACGACGTTAACTCAACGTTCCATCATTATACAAAATAAAACACATCTCTCTTCAATGAACACATCAAGCATGAAATCAGAAGACGTTTTGTTTTTGTTGGTTGGTTGGTTGGCTTTTAACGGCACTTTCGACACACTATTAGCTAACTGTGAGTCATGTCATGCCGAGGAATGGTATGCAAATGTGTTTCTCAAGTACACACTGAAGCCCACCCTAATCGGTAATGATAATGAGAAAAAAATACTTGTTGAATCAATGTGAATATCCAACCTTATTTTGCTGTTTGGTATCGGATGTATCATTTCAAATTTAGAGACACAGCCCAACACGAAGGTACAGCATTCAAAAAACAGAATCAGAACCAATCGAGAAAGAATGAACAAAATAATCTGTCCGGTAGATAACGGAAGTCCATAACAATGATAACTTATTTGTTGACAATATGTGTAAGGAAATACTTGCCAAAGATGATCATTTGATTTACAACAATCTTTATTTGCAACGCTATCAAAAGCAAATCGGAACAACGAATGTTAGGTTTACGAGTTTAACATTTATAATTATAACGCACAAGGGGAGTTAAGTTATTTAGGACTACTTAGGAGAATTTATTTCTCTTGTTTTGCAATCCGGAGATATGAAACAATATAAATAGACGTTGTAATGGAAGCGTCTGCCTGATAAATTTATCTAAGGTAAATACACACCACTTCTTGTATAATATGAACGTAAGAAGAACTTTAATTAAGTAGTATATACTACATATTCTTCATATCTGAGGAAGGAATCATGGGGTCATATATCCCCATTTTTATTTGGATAGACACAACACGAGTTTGTTTATATATATATATATATATATATATATATATATATATATATATATATATAGTAGTTATATATATATATATATATATATATATATATATATATATATATATATATACACTCCAAAGGCATCCGTCTTTGGAACTGCTTGCCAGCGACAGCTATTACATCGCCTTCCATTGAAACCTTTAAGGTCTACATCAGCGCTTTTTAGGCTCCATGTCTTAGTAGGTACACCGTGTGTTTTTTTAAACCTGTTTTTAACTTGTACAAAGAGCCTTCCTTTATACATGTAACATAAGTTCACCACAGTGCAACTATGCCAGTATATGGACCAAGCACTTAATTGGAAGAAGATATAATTCCATTAGAATCAAGTTTTAGGAACCCGTTTAATATGCAGTCCTTTTCTTTATATTTCCCATTTTCTGTATTTGACTGAGCAAAAAATTCCTTCCTATGTTGTACGAACGCCCAATGAACATTCATTTATGGCGGACCAAAGGGAGTTAACTCTTTCAGAAGTATCTCATGAATCTTTTTCTGCTTCACAGTTACACCTCATGATATATGAAAATGGTAGAAATATGTATTGAAATAGAAAGTGTCTGCCTGATGAAATTTAATATTTTAAAAGACATTTAATATTTTGAATAATATGATATTAAGAATGAATTAAACAAATAGCTCTTGCAAATTCCGTCAGAATCATATGACCGCAAAAAATAGATTATAAATCCCATTTTTATATTGCGGTTGAGCAAACCATTCCTTCCTATGTATTATGGACTCGTACTTCGGTCAAGTCTCTACTAAGATCGTTTATCACCGACAACTTCAAGACTTTCTTTTAAAATCGAAACTCGAAAGTTTACATGATTTATTCTTTCCCAATGTTTGGAAGAATTTACATAATAAAATCATAGATCCCATGACCAGAGATGCGTGTTTAAAAACCATCCATAATATCCTACCTGTAAATTACAATCTTCTTTTTTGTAAAAAAATTTCCAAATTGAAACTATTACATTTTGTGGCGGTCTAGAAACTGTTAGTCGTCTATTTTTCGAATGTAATTTAGTTCTTTCACTACAACATTTAGTCATTAAAATGGTGGAAGAAATTATCCGGAAACTCTTCCAATACCTTCTACACTTTCGAAAGAGGCTTCGTTCTCGGAACGCAAATTCGAGGACCTATGCCTCTTATACGCTGAATATAAGTATGCCATATGGATTAAACGTATCTGTGCATACTACCACAAAGAAGCGGTAACCAGTAATGCCCTGTTGTCCTTTCTATCCAGACTGAAATGTAAAACCAGAACTGACTTTTTCAGATTCAGTCTGGTTCACTTTATAGATATATGGTGTCTATCTGGATTGTTCTGCTCCCTATACAACTTCGACATTGTGATTGACATATCTCTGTACCATCATATACCTAATCCAGTATTTCCTTGCAATTAACTGAAATCATAAACTTACCTTGGAGCAGCAAAGTCCAGATTGTTTATCCTTTGAATAGTTTTGCCATATCATGAATTTTATTGTTTTGTTTTAAATTTTTTTGCACGGTTCTATTTCTTTCCATATGTACAAACATACATATACATTGTTCTACCAGTATACACGCCAGCTCAGGCCCAACATGTGCTGCACGTGCAAGTGGTATTATGTTTTCGCTTTCTTCCACGCTCTTACCATTATGCACACCTCTGTATGTATGTCACACAGTTACAACCGGTTTTTCTCGACTCTGATGAAATTTTATAATCTACACATATTTCGATATTCATTATTGCTGACCGACTTGTTCACGTCTCAAATACGCTTTTAATTCCCATTGTGTTTATATTCGCCTGTCGAATACGTTTTGAAATAACATATCATTTTTCATCTTTTCATTATTCCTTAACTCTTCTTTATTGTTCTCTGTTGGAACACGTGTGTTCGATGAGGTGCTTTGCACATTTTTGTTCTGTAAATATATTTTACCAAGATGTAAATGTTTGAAAAACAAAACATTATGAACTCCAATGAACTACTGTTAGAACGACGACAATGGAGAATGTCCAACTGCTCTTGATGATGCTCCAACACAATTAAACAAGAGAATAACTACACAAAATACATATCCATTTTAGCGATATTTGGATGAAATACAATCCATCAAAATTACACTTCCTATGTGCAGTTAAACATCCTATAAATACACAATATCTATCATAACAGAATGCCGAACATACAAAATGTAACTCTGTGGCGAATCAGCATATTTTATGCAATATTAATTTAACCATGGAAAAAGGTCACAATTTACAATCATTGGAACACACACACACACACACACACACACACACACACACACACACACGAGCTAGAATCGTTTCGGAAAAAGCAGTTTCATTGTGTAGTTCCTTTGGGAAATATAATATTTTGTCCAAGATCCCTTTTATACTAATAGTGTATACTAATGGTGTCAATGAAAATACGATTTATTGACAGGAATGTAATGGTGATGCATACATTCTTAGTGAACGAGGTACTTTTTTTTATCTCTTCTTCGTCGTCGCCCTGGAAGTGACAGAAACCACTTTGAATGGAATGTCTCTCAGCAACGGAGCTGATGTGTTTCCCACCACATTGTACTCTCTACATCAGAAAACACAATCCTCAGATTGTGTCTTCATTCAGTTCGATAGGTCATAGAAAAGACTCTAGGAATTGGTTGTTTCGTTAATGTTTATGCTGGAAACGAGATCTGTGTTGCCACCCAAAATACCAGACAACGTCAATACCTGTGTACTGTGACACGAAACAATTCTGTCGTCCAGTTCGATAAATAGCCATCGTAAAAATTGCGCTTTTTATCTAATGCGAACATAATCTCCCCTTTTAACACTGATTGATTGTCTCTATTCTCTGACGTTCCGAAGATTCAAACACGGATATTTCGTTTTCAGGTATTATTTCTTCTGGTGCTTTGGCCAAACGCGGTAACATATCATTGTATCGTACAGTATGTTGATGTGCAAATTATGTGAGGTTCTTTGAATATATTTTGCGACACTGGCATTGGTTTGAGATTTTTAGTAGTGAAATGATGAATGTATCGTTTTCTAAAATTATTTTTATAATTCCTTTTTAAAAGCTAATTAAGAAATTCAACTCCTTTGTTTGATTGCCATTAGAGATGGCGTCGACGACATTTTTTAAAGACGTCATTTAAGACTCACATTAACTCTGAACTTGATTTGGAGGTCAACGGAATCACCCTAGCCAATTTTAAAAAGACAACAATCACACAATGCAAATATTTGTAAGCTCGATTCTACGAAGCTAACTGAGAGACATCTGTTTGATCGACTTTCCAATGATGATCGATTGTTACTACAGTGGTTTCATTTCTTTGAAATTTTCGTTGAATGGGCTTTTGTACCATGTACGTGGATTGTTCTTGTAACAATTGTCCAACATCTTGCAGAGGCAGACCTTTAAGTTTGGTTTTGGCTGCATGATACAATTTTTGAGTTTATCGTTAATGAGCTGCAATAGCAGAATTATAGTAAATCCTTGCCTAAGGTTTATCCTTGTCACTGTTGTTTAATAACTCGCCCACTGTTCGATGCTCTTATTTTCCTGTAGCATTTTGGATGACAATGTTTGACGTGTCCGTCGAGTACTTCTTTTGACCGACTGGTTCTTTTCCACCATTTGGAGAAAAACCTGCTGGTATTCGTCTCCATTGATTGTTGGAACATCGTAACAACCTGACATTTGGTACCGCTGGACAATGAAGTGTTGTCAACGGACAAAATTGTGCCGGTTCTTATTTGGACATGTCCAGTAAACTGCAATATTCCTGTTCTCTCCCGCATGTTTTTCTAAGGGGATGATATATTTTTGGGTGTTGCAGCAGCCGCTAGAGCAGTAGAAGAAGACAATGGCGTAGAACTAGAAGACACTTTAGAGATGGGTTTCCATTTTTATCGTCAGATTTGGAAACATTTATCTTAAATCTTGTTTGACTGACACCATCAATAACCGATGAAAAACTGGAAAGGAAAAAGAAGAAACGATGGCCGCAAATCAAGATTTTCGTGAGTACGTGCGCGTTCTAGACGCATAACCTCTCTTTATTAAACGGACCGTTTGCGGTTTTTTTTTGTTGTTGCTGTTGTTGACGCGTTTTTGTTTTTCGGCCGTTTTGGTTTGGTTTTCTTCTTCTTCTTCTTCTTCTTCTTCTTCTTATTATTATTATTATTATTACATTTTTCACTTATGTCAAAGAATTCGAATGGAAAAACCTCATTTTGTGAGGTCATATATGGTCTTTGTAAAGTGTAAGATCTTGACGATTTTCCTCTTAATCCTGGCTCCAGATAACCGTTCCCTCTCAGTCTGTCATGTATAAACGTCATACTAAATCCTCTTAAGCTTTCATTGAGTTTTTGTGGTATTATCCCCGCTGCATTAACCTTATTTTGCTTATGAGCTCCGATTCTGTTCTCCAGTCTGGGACTGAGTCTCCTGTGCTGATTTATTTATCATATACATCGGGATCATTTCTTTTTCAGGCGGCCAGCTATTTTGGTCTTTTGTTTTTAATTCTCTGATCGACATTGAAGTCTAGCATAAGTATATCTTTTTATTCTCCTTCACTATTACTAACAACATTAGGACAGTTTCATTGTGCAGCTTACCTTATATTTCTAAGGCTTTATTCAGTGCATTTGACATGCTTCCAGTTTGTAATCACTCCTGGCTGCCTCGTTACACATAATCAACACTACATGTTTTCATTTCCTTTTCAATCCGTAGATTTTATTATCTCATTTTTTACTCACTTTTTCGAGAAATTGAAGTTGCATAATGCTTGAAAGCATAATATGTTTGCATATCTAGTGAGGAGGCTAGACAACCAAAAATAGTATTCACTTATCAGATTTACGTAAGTCATAGTGCATGTAAAGTCAATCAATATTTTGTGAAACATGTATCTCTTGTAGATTCATGATGCCAGCAGGTAGCTTTTCTTTCCTTAAATAAGGCATTTTTTTGGACTCTGGTACGAAAGACTTATGGTAAATCATGTAAAACATCAAAGTCTCTAAAACCTCAATCACGGGAAATCTGGAACTATATTTTCAAAAACAAAATAAATTTCTGGTTATTCGAATTTCTCTTGTTTGTAAAAGAAAATAAAATGATCATGAATTCACATGATAAATAGATTTTTTTCCCCGATGTAATTCAGTTTATTTGAAGCAGATTACTCATTTGAGACAGAGAGGGTACAGATGCATTTATGTGATCGATAGGACACAACATACGGCGATGCTTAAACATTTTAAGAGTATCGATATGACAAACATACGGCGATGCTTAAACATTTTAAGAGTATCGATATGACAAACATACGGCGATGCTTAAACATTTTAAGAGTATCGATATGACAAACATACGGCGATGCTTAAACATTTTAAGAGTATTGATATGACAAACATACGGCGATACTCAAACATTTAAAAGTATCCGCCTATGTGTCAGAGACTACAGACAGGCAGTCAGTTATCATGAAAGGAATAAACGATAACTACATATATCCAGGGTGCAGACTATTTATAATTTGTAAGTCTGGTTTCAGCATCTGCATAAAGGCTCAGTTACAGCTTGTAAAGATTTAGTGGTAACAAGCTTAAAGGCCTCATTGTGGTCTTGTTACCCAATTTTCCTCCCGGTAATTCAACACTAGGTTCTTCCTCCAAGAAAACTAAAATATTAGCGATATGGCCGACTGTAATACATTGTTGCAACCGATGACATAACACCAGGCTTGTCGCCACATTTACATCGTCCTACTCTGAATCCTGAGTGTCTCCAACCAAGACGGTCTACACATGAAACTCTCTAATTTCAGAAGCATACTTAACATGTGGCTCTCTCGAAATACGGGTTATTCTGGAATCGTCTGCTGGATCGATTCAGCTAACATTTCGATAGAGATATTTTCTACTCAGAAGTGACATTTAACTGTTCATGCTTGTAAACGAACATTTCTTAAACACTATTACCGATCTTCCTGAACGTGCAAATATTTGAAGATATACTTTCTTTTAGTGGACATGTCAATGATCTTTTTAAAACCAAACCCACCCCCTCCACCCCACCCGCCAGAAATATGTCAGGCAGTCAAAGATCTAGTCTATTTTATTTACATCATCATCTAAGATCGCTTTTCCCTTTCATGGATGTTTCTTGTTTAGTTGAATTTGGTTTAAATGGGATGAATGCCACGCCTAATCAGTGTTGACAGCATTTCGTCTAGGGCAATTTGAGATACATGCTGGTTCTGTTGATGACATGAGAAGGCATGAATGTTTTATAACTGCACTTGGTTTCTTTGTTTATGCTTAACTGGGATAAAAACAAAATATTTTCTTAATTCTTGGATTGCAATAGTGGTTTTTTCGCTGAATTTTCAAACGACACCACTAATTAAACTGATGTAATAATACTTTGTATTTTCAGAAAAAAGTAGGGTGTTGTCATTGAGGACAATTTTAATACGTACATGTATATATCCCGAAACTGCACGAATACAAAGACTCCCTAGTGAACAATTTTAAATATGCCAAGCTATGTTGTATTCTTGTTATTATTCAAATCCATAAGAAATCTCAATATTGTATGAAGTACCACAAACAAGATATTGGAACTCTCAATTTGTGGCAACAGTTTTAAGGAAATACAAAGTAAGTTTCTAATACATCGGCGAAGTCAGCAAACAATTTTCTTTTGGGATCTTTTTCAGATGGTATACCTTGTTCTTCAACAACAATGTTTTTCATTAAGATGGATTTCATCAAATGTACTGCTTACAGTAGAGAAAAGGAACCCTCATGTATCAAGACGTTGACAAAATGGATATTGTTCTGTTTTTAAAGGCGCAATGGACGGATTGTTTTACATACATGCATGCACGCACGCACGCACTCACATACATACATACATACATACATACATACATACATACATACATACATACATACATACATAACGAGCGATCGCCCTAAAGAACTCGCTTTTACCGATCTCTGCCATCTCATCTCTGTCCGCGTGGGTTCGAGTCTAGGGCTTGGTCAATATGGGTATGTAAGAAAACTTGAAAGTAGCTTCTCGTGGGTCGGTGGTTCTTACGTTTTTTTTTTTCTCTCAGTTTTTTCGGGTTCTTTCTCTACCACTATACTGCCCGCCATGTATCTGTCATGCGCTGAGAAATGGCGTTAAACCCAAAACAACACCACAACAGATACAACGAGAAGTAGAGAGACAATACTTTCATACACAGGGGAGAGGGAGAGAGAGAGAGAGAGAGAGAGAGAGAGAGAGAGAGAGATGTACAGAGATGTACATGCATGCTAAATACAAACTATACTAAACGATACCTTACATTTATAAAAACAAAGACATAAACACAGAACGAGACAGAGAGATATACTTGCACATACATTCTAAGTCCCTACTCACCATTCCCAACTGAGCCAATTAAAGTTAGAATGATACGTTCCATGAAAACAATTACAATTTGACCCAACTGTCAATTAAATTGCTTATAAGTTTATAGCGTGAAAGTCAACACGTGCAATATTCCTAAGGAATCCTAGAATGCAAGCTGGTAATATATTATTAGAAGAAATTATTTTGATGGCGGGTTAACAATTGTATGACAGGAAAGGGTTACAGAAACAGGGTGTTCGGATGATTGTATGTCGATGTGTACGTACCAACAGGCGGCAAAGAGATGCACAGATTAATCCCCAATACGAACTAGCTGTAACCAACCTATCTACACCTACCTTCATACATACATATCCACCTACCTACTAACCTATTTAACTATCGGTCTAACCATATACCAACCTATTACAAACCTTCCTGTCGATCTTCAAACCGACAGACAGACAGACAGACAAAAACACACTGGGAACGAGGAAGATAGACATGTATATGCATCTTAAAGTACAGCATCCCCCCTTGTCCATGCCAAGAAAGTAGTAACGTAATGCAGGAAAAATAAATTATACCATACATGTAAGATGTCACCCTGTGACAAATTCAAAGATCCAATAATACTAAAAAAGATATAAATACCGAAATACCTGCAAACTGATCGACAATTGTACCTAACTACATGTGTTTACTAATATCAAGAAATGGATTACTTGTATTTTGCCTCACAAATTACATCCGTATTCAACGTGCAAACATTTATAGAATATAAACGTTGGAAAGTCCCTTGTTTTGGAAAGTACCTTGTTTTGTGGCTTATCAATGTATATTTGACTGGAATAAGTAAAAAGATTCATAATGCATGACAGTTATTCCCTCACTCGACATTTTTGTGGTTCAGCTAGGTTACTGAAAAATAATGTGTACTTATGCAAGATAAAGGTAGCCTAAAAGAAGAAAATGTAATATATACATTTGCAATGACGTTCTTATTTTTCCTTTCTTAATGCCACAACTGTCACTTTTTAGTTTTCAGGTTGATAGATATATATCCGGTCCATCCGGATATGTATATATTAAATATAATTACATGGTAAATATATTTGTTAAATCGGAGTTTGATGGATAAGCACTTGTTTTTGGAAACAGGTAGGATTGTCTCAGTTCCCTAAATTAGCTAGGGGACGCCGGAACTTTCTTGGAAAACATAGGCAATAAGAACTATTAACATAAGATACACTATATTAGTGATAAGGATGTAACTTATTTTGTATTATGCACGTGGTCCTTTTATTGTCATTTACAAGAATAATAAAATCCAAAACGAAAAATTTAAATTCTAGATGCAGGAATGAATTTACAAAGCGAATCATATATCTTTACATAATCATGTATCTTTACATAATTCGTTCATAGATAAAACTAATTTCATAGAAATATACGAACTCATTCCTTTTACAAAAGTGTTAGAAACAGACTATTTTGGGTAGACTGTCATGCAAAAAATTGCCGATGCCTTGAGGAAAAATTTATTTCAAATATATTATATTCATACCAGCCCAATACTATAATAGTAAGTGTGGATACAATCTCTCTCCTTTATCTAAAATAAGTACGTATTCAAGCTGAAAATATCTAGGTGTGATTTGAATACTTTCGCTCGTCCAATAAAATATAAATATTTGCACGACTTGAAGGCAACACATTTTAATGAAGCAGGTGAAGCAAATTCATCTCATTGCATGTCCTATTGTCTGGTATGTCCTTTTGTTTATTGGGGGTGAGGTATAATGAATAGAGCAATATTCGTAACTGTTTTTACAAACATGTCTTTACACCGAAAGCGTTCCAAAGCGAAGGTTTGTGACTTCATGCATAAATTCAACCTCAAGACATTAACACTGAGAGAGATTGCGGTAAAATTTGCGTTACATCAAAAATAATATTTGTTATTGAATGAACTTAACCTTTAAAAGTTAAAGATTTTTGTGGTAACTTTTGTAGTTTGCAATATTCTTGTGAGTTCTCTTTTTATTTTAATATTATAATATAATGGAATATTTAATTGTTTTTAAGAATTTATATTCATTTGTATTTGTATTATGGTGAAAAGACTAATTCGCTACCAACTTCATGCTAAGATTTAATTTGGGAATAAAATATTCTTTAAGTAATAAAGAATAATGTTTAGTAATCCATTCCAAATTAGTATTTTATCTTAAAATTGAGTAAAATATATTTCTTTAAAATGATTGTTGCATTAATCGAACTATTGAATTTTATGCTCTTTGAATTCAAACGATATCTAATTATTTGTATTATATTCTAAAATACAGGAATCACAAAACGTATGAAGTTGGTAAGATCGAAGTAAAGTACTCAGTATATATCTTATGTATTTTTCAATATAAAGGTTTATAAGTTGTATCTCCGGAATGTGACTTTATATATCTATCTATATCAATTATATCAATAGAGTTGTTAGTCCCAAAGCTAGAGAGGTCTCATCTATCTTCTTACAGATCCCGTGTATCTCTCGCATTGCCGAGCCTTCCCCCAAGGAATGTAGTCGTATCTACACCATTATGCTTGACACCTTCTTAAGAGAGCCCGAATTTTTTCTTCTCCCTCTCTCTCTAACCATGGACCGAGACAGTTCTTAAGTCATGAGTAATTCCTTCTCATAGCAAGAAATGAGAAGAAGATTATGATAAAATCATTATCACAATAGATCTACATTAACGATTTCCTCATCAAACTGTAAGTATGAATGAGTTTTCCAAATCAGGAATTTAAAACATGACGTAAACCAAACTCGTTCCATCATGAATATGCAAAACCAGGTAAATTGTGTTAGCAATATATGCCAAACAGACAGTTAAATCCCCACCATTTTCTAAGATAATCCACTGACGCAAGAAAGAAAATCATTAATGGGAGCGGACTGTTTTTCCATTACTCAAGCGCACGTCAGGATCAAAAAAGATATATAAGGAGGACTATAAAGGTTTCAGAGCATAGCACAGGGCGTTTATATAACATAGATCGACACTGTCTACAGAATGAATATCCCAGCCCTGCTGTTAATTACATTCTCGTGCACATGGTCTTTAGCTTCTCCTCTTTATCTTAGACCGGATGCAGTGGTACTTCAAGGGATAGATGGCACCCTATATGAATTTGGCCCGGAAGTTCCTCGGTCGGGAGACTGGTTGGCGTTGTATCCATATCAAAGGTAAAGCATAAAAACAAAAATACGAAGACGGAATTAAACTTGTGATCGCTCGTCTTGTCATAATTGTATGCCTTCATAATCCGAGTTTGTCATTAATTAATTAATCATGTGTATGTGAAGCAATAGAGAATATGAAACCTCCAACGCAAATTTATAACAACAGTAATAATTATGAATGAAATTTAATTTTCAAATTTGAACATTAATAAAAAAGGAACTACAGGTATTTGATTCTGCTTTCATCTTCAGAGATGCCCTATAATCTAAAAATAGTTTTGAAAACAGAAATTAAGGCAATCTCAAAGGCAAAAATAAAGTTATAAATAATATGAAGAAAGTATCTTTGTCATGGAAATGTTGAAGAGCTTGAGTTAAGAAGATCATAGAAGATTTATCATTTGAACTGTGCTTGAGACTTTTAATCAAATCGTTTCGAGATTCAAGGGGTCTAATATCCAGTTCCAAAGATTATGCTTAGAATAGAATCTTCGAAGCACAGTTTAAACAGTTAATTTAAGTCTTTTAATCACAGAGGCGTTGTCCTCGATAAAGAACGAATAATAACGTTTAAAGCCGCAAACTTGTATAGTATAATCATTTCGCTTATACGCTGTAGTCTGTTTCCGAGTCTAGCTAAAGTAAATAAACTGAATTAAGGGTCACTTATTGTTGGGGCTACCTGTGTACTATACCTGAAATTTAAGTCAAAGTACACAATGAAGCACACAATATGTTTTCGTATAGTGGTCGTTGATCGGAAATATATATATATATACTGAGGTTCCTCAATGAATTTTTAAGGACAGATTCATGTTGCTTAATAGGTCAGACGCATGCATCGAGAATCACGTTTTTTCTATAATGGGCTATAATCAACATATGCACATCAAGGGTCGCTTTGTGCTGACAATTGCGTGTTTCGCAATGGCTTCGGATGCTTATCTCGAACCTTTAAGATAGTATCTTTCTTCAGTTTGTAGTTATTTAGGGAGGAAGGTAAGTCATGATGTGCGTTTCTATTTATTTATATTCGTTTCTTCTCGTAGGTATCCCTCTATAAAACACCGATCAAAACGACAAACAGACTGGGGAGTCAGCGCTTCGCTAAATATTCCGCTAGGGGGCGGATCTTCTAAACCTAGCTGGGGACTAGGCGGCTTTGTTACACGATCAGATCCTACTTTCAATTCGCGGTTAGAAGGAGGGTTCCGTGGAAACTTTGGGGAAACTCCGAGTTGGTCACTCAGTGGACAGATAGAGAGGACAGGCACAAACAGCCATTTCACAGGGAAAGGTCAGATTGGCGGACAGTTTGGTAATACTCCAGATTGGTCATTTGGAGGGGTGTTTAGTCGCCGTGAAGGAGATTGGACAGGGAGACTTGGAGGCGGGTTGAATAGTCAGGGAGGCTCAACGATCGGAGTAGGGCTCGAACGTGGTGGACTTGGTGGTCACATTGATGCTACAAATGGCAAAGTGTCAGTGGGACCCGGATCAGTTCCAAACACAGATCCTTCTAAGGGTTATACTTCAAATTACCGTTAAAACTAATATATACATTGTTTACTAGATAATCATTTTTATTTCATGTGATAATTGGTATTAGATCTAATAATAAACGTTACATAATAAAGCAATACATTGTTTCAAAGTCTTAGGGATCTTTATATCTGTTTAATACGTACACTCAAGGCAGTAAAAAGTTTTTACAACATTTTGATCACTGCGTTCTCCCTGGTCGATTATTTAAAAATAATTCAGATGTGTTTTGAAATATCGTGCATCCATAAATAGAGAAGGCGGTTTTTCAGAAACCGTTCTTTGGCTGGTTATTGTAATATTTTTTGTTTGTAAATTGATCAGTATTTCCTGTTTCAATATTAAATATTTTCCAAACGTTATAAAATTCTCTCTCTCTCTCTCTCTCTCTCTCTCTCTCTCTCTCTCTCTCTCTCTCTCTCTTACAAAAAGACACAGATCTTAATACTGATCGTTGAGGCAAATGTAAACACACACACCACCACCACCACCACTAACAACAACAAACTTTGGTGACGTGGTGAATCAACAGTCGATCACGTTCTCGATTCCTAATCTGACCACTTACCTGCTGTGGTGTGAATTTCGACAAAGCACTTTACTCCCATAGACTTGATGGTAAGCATAATTTTTAGGTGCTATTAAACAGGAATCAATTATTCAACCAATCAGTCAATCGCTCAACCAATCAATTAACCTAATTTTATAATGTTATTTACAGATGAATATCATTCTCTTGTACGAGTTGAACAGAGTACTGCGGATTGGTCTTTTTACATAAACAACTATCAAACATACATGTAGTTAAGCTGTCATGAGAGAATTTATCCATTACTTGTTAGGAAAAGATTTTCTCATAAGTTGTTATAAAATGATTTTGGCCGGTAATTTCAGCATATTATGATGTGATGGTGACTGATGGTAAAAGTTCTCTTGATCATGCCCAATTTATTGACGGGCACTCTCAGATCGATAGAGAGATGATATATAGTTCTATAATCCTTTACGGAGGTGTCACAACTGACGATGATGATGTTATTTTACATTGTTGGAGTGCGAGGGATGCTAGGTTCGAACAGTGTTATTTATGTTAATATACCAAAGGAAAGCCGTAACGACCGAGACATCCGAATACATTTCAAGACTTTTTCACTACACTTCTCTGTGGTTTAGTCCAATAAAATCAGCGCTTTTCGTCATGTGATATATAGAATTTTACATTAGAGCTCATGAAACTCAAAGAATAATTTTTCCACGCCAAGGCTCGTAAAAGAAAGAAAAAAACTACACTCGTTTTTTTATTGAAATGAGCACGCACTTTATATATGAAAACAACTCCATAAAATAGTTGTCAACACTATCGTCTCTATAACTTCACAATGTTAAGCCATAGAGTCAGTTCTGAACAAAATATTCTTGCATTTCAAAGTTTCACCAATTCATTAAACTCATACAAAATGATCATTTAATTATATAGGTCCTATTTTAACCTCATCTTATATTTGCATTTAAGTGGTTTCAGTAAAGGAGGTTGCTAAGCGTTATTTAACTGATAAAAACAAAACTCTGCTACTATTCCACAGTTAACATGGATATCTATTTATGGATATCTGTTTAGGTGTCTCAAAATAGAAACCATATCAGATCGGTTTGGTGTAAAGATTTTATTTATTTATTTATTTATTTATTTATTTATTATATATTTTTTTATATAAAGTAAAATTTTCTTTACACTAGTGGTTGGTTGGTTGGTTGGTTGGCATGAATTTAAACTACCAAGAACTGCTAGCCTTTTAGTCTGCTTTAGTTTGAACTAAATGAGAACGGCTGTGAAAAGACTCGTTCAATCGAATGAAGATTATTGTGATATCAATTTCTTGTAACAATATATTTAAAGATTTATTTCGCGTGTTAGCATCGTGAAAATCGCGAAATGAAAGGGATTTCTACAGATGAGCACTAAGAAAAAGTAAAGAGACATCAATAAAGTCATCGTTGATAATGATTTCAGTTGTTAGAGAATGTATTTCACATAAAATTGATCCACTTCGGTAGAATCGCACAGACACTTCAATAGTGAAATAAAGGTCTCTTGCCTAAATAATGCTACAAAAAGACGTAATTAATCGTCCTTATAAGCAATTAAGTTTGTATAGTGTAGACTGTACACACTCCTCTTGGATAAACTGATGACTTGTTGACGCTACATGGACCCAATTTAAAACTTAGGGCAATAAAATTTCTACAAAGCAAAGCTTAGAATTTGGACAGCTGCTGATATTATCGGATCGAGGGGCGGACGATAATCATCAGTAACAATTAATTTGTACATTTATTATTTCAAGATGAACCGATAACATCTCTTGACTACTTTTTGCTGGGAATTGATTTACTGCCGAGTGACTATCGCCTGTTTTCCCTATTTTGATGGGTCTCCATAAAGAACGCTTTCACTCAAAGCCTTGTTTATTAGTTAACGGTGGGGTATAGGCGACAAGACCCTAACAAGGAATTGTCACTAGCTTGTTAGTTGTCAGCCATGAGGCGCTTGAAACGAGGACAAAAAGAAATTCCTACAAAAGTAGCAAAACATGTTAATCAACTCTGATAGGGAGTCGTTAGAAAAAAGCTATCATGTATTAAATCTTCAGACAACATGAGCTTTCATTTAAAAAATAAGTTAAAATGGCAATTAAAAATTCGTAAGAATTCGTAGATTTCTGCCATTTTCATGAGAAATAAGGAGAGTTTGGTGTAGTTTTTGGTTTAATCAAACACCCAATCAAAACCCAAGTTCCTGGATGTCAGAAGTAGTCATGGTGCTTTGTTTGTCTACGTTTTAATTCTTCTGTCGTATTAAAAATTACAGAATAATTAAAAGATGTTATAAAAATGTTGTAATGGTGTAACGACTCAGAGGTCTTAAACTAAGTAACAGAAAGAAGCAAAACCAGCAAGGTTAGTAAAATCAACAAATAATTTATTTCTCTAATTTACAAAGTGAAAATTGTGAATAAAATTATTATTATTAAAGTATTGGGACTGAAATCCCAAATAATCCTAAATGTTCTATCATAAGTCGAAAAGTACAGAATGTACCGAATGAATTCCAATGATTTTGACTGTTCTGATGTACCAAGAGTCTTATGTGCCAATAGTCTTGAATATGTTGAAGTACCGACAGTCTTGATTTATCACAATGATATAATCCAGAATGTCTTTGAATGAATTCACAATAATTCCAAAGTAGTGTTTTAGTCCAAAAAGTCAATGGGCACTTTTACAATTCCAATGAATAATTTAAATAAATGATTCCTATCAAATTATATCTTAACACAACAATAAATGACTCCGCAGGACTGAATAATTGTTTATCTGATCATAACATCGGTGTCGGTGGGGGAGTGAAAACAAACGGGAAGGTGTGCGAATACCATAATAGCATGGTGAAGCCAGTAAACAAGTCACTGACAGTACTTAAGTAACTTAAATACTCACTTTGAAGGTCAAATATAAATCGAGCTGTTATAGTTTTTATTCAACCTACTTTGGAATATGCATGCGAAGTTTGTGATAATCTTGCTGCTTACGATGTTGAAGAACAAGAAAAAAGTACTACCTGAAGGCGCAAGAATTGATTGAAACTGGACCTCCTGTATATGCACGTAGAACTCGAGCGAGCAAGCAATGTAACTGGACTGCCAATATATTCGCGTACAACTTGAGGGTTAAAGAACTGCTAATCGCCTGTAACCAGACCGCTAGTATATGTTCTTAAAGAAGATTTATCTTTCAAAACTGCTTGGGAGAGTCGGAAATTTCGAAGAAAGCTTAGAAAATTTTACTTATTATATAAAGTTAAAATAACATAGTTCCCAACTATAACTTCTGTCTTCATTTATTCATGGAAATATTCGTTACTAGTTGAATGAGACGCCTTCGTGATTGTCTTTTCCTTGCTCTACCTTTTCTAAGACCATGAAACATCTGTGGAGTGCTTTCCCTCTGCTATATCAGCTGATACTTTACTAAATGGAACAGCTCAAATGTCTCCACAAGATAATGAATATATTTTAATTCACACATAAACATATTAATTAAACGTACAGATTTGCTAATTTGAAGTGAAACTTATCGCACCGCAACACACTGACAGAGTACATATGAGAAATATCTTGTGTCATTTTTGTCGATTCATTTTTTTCCACAGGTTTCTGATACCTGTATCTCATTTTACGTCATTTAATTGATTAATTTTCGTCACGAGTAGTGTTTTAGTCGTTAAATTCAGTTTCAGTAGTTTGCAAAAATATAACTGCATAACTTGTACCATTTTTGATAATGTTAGTCATAAAGTTGATTAAGGGGTCGTAGAAGGGGTGGGTGGGGGAGGGCACAAGAGAGGGAGAAATATTGGAATTAATGTTGCGATGCTATACTTTTCACTACAAATAAGCAAATCTACATGTTTACTTAAAACGTTTATGTGAGAATTAATATATTCATTATCTTGTGAAGACAATTGAACTTTTCCATTTACAGTAGAGATGGATGAAGGTCTAGAGCTGATTATTAAAAGATACTCGCAGACCTTCATTGATCTTTATTGTTCCTCCTTTGAGATATCTAGATTCGTTTGATGGAAATAAGCATACTGCTGCATGTACTGTGGAAATAGGTGACCAAAGCAATACATTTTTATAATATACCTTGGCGCCAAAACGTTTAGGATGAAAAATCTGACCACTGTTAACTCTAAAATACCCATCCACTATTGACTATAGATTATCTGTCCAACATTAACTCCAAATATCAATCCTCTATTAACTATAGTATAGCAGTCTGCTATTAAATACAGAATATATGTCGTCTATTAACAATATTATATCAATCTATTATTAAGTACAGAATATCTGTCCACTGTTAACAATAGAATATGTATCCACTATTAGGTACATAATATAAATTCAGTATTAACTATAGAATATCAATCCAATATTAAATACATATTATCAATCCAATATTAACTATAGAATATTAATCTGCTATTAATATATAATATATGTCCACTATTAACTATATAATATTAATCCAGTATTAAGTGCAGAATATTTTTCCACTGTCAACAATAGAATATCAATCCAATATTAAGTGCAGAATATCAATCCAATATTAACTATAGAATATCCATCTACTATAAAATCCACATGGATGATGGTGATCAAGGGCATTGTGCATTAAAAATTATTCAACGAACGACTGCTTGGTGTTTAACACATTTCTATTTCCATCAGAATAAACATACCATCGACTCTCTCTCTCTCTCTCTCTCTCTCTCTCTCTCTCTGGGGAAGAACTGTTTAGCTGAAATTGTTAAAACTGATTTACTCCTATGTATTTCATAAATGCTATGCCTGTTGAATTTCATATCTAAATTTCTGGTCAGTCTTGCATTTGTATTTTGTGGAGGAATGTCCAGTAGTATATTATAAATAAACCTAAAAGCATTGTGCAATCGAAGTATACAACATAATTTGAAAGAACGGCCATCGAGTTTAATGGAACAAAAGAAAAATTAACCCCTATTTGATATTCTTTCCTGCGAGACACACGAACTAACAAAGTACTCGTGGATAATAATACTGTAGAATTTGACTACATAGTCAAAAGACAGGTGTGTCAGCAATTTTACCTGTCAGGTTTATATTGTAAATGCTGGTTTGGTCAATTTTCTTTCAAATTTATGAGACAGCATCGGGAAATAAACCAAGCATGCCGAGACAACATTTTAATCGACTACACCAGGCCAGAATACCTGGTGACAAGATCAGTAGTAATTTATGTTTCATGTTAAAAAGGGCAATTTGAAATCGAAGATTGAAACCATGTTTATCTGAACAATAAGACTGATTTATACAGATAAAATGGAAGGAAGCGGCGATTGTTGTTGTTGTTGTAGAGTTTAACGCCATTTTCAGCACAAGATAGGCTATACATAGCGGCCAGTATAAATGGTGGAGGAAGAACCCGGGAAAACCGCGGAAAGAACCACCGCCCATGAGAAACTACCGGCAAGCTTTCTCACATACCCACACTGGCCGAACCCGAGACTCGAACCCACGTAGACAGACGTGAGATGGCTGTGATCCGTAACGGTGAGCGCTTTAGACCACTCGGCAACTCGGGGCCCCAAGCGGTGATTGATAATCCATAATCCAATAAGGCATTATAGGTAATATGAACAAATCTGACCCTTTGTTTTAAACTTACTCAGTGTACATGTATATACGCCAACGTATATAAAAAGTACGTTTGTCAGGGAAAGATAAATCGTATAGGTAAAAGCTGTTTACAATGTTGTGTAGCCCATTCACTTATACAGATAACCCATGTCGCTGAGTAAAATTAAATTCCCAAAGATTATTGTGAATGATCGCAATACAGAGGCAGAGAATAACAAGAACAAAAAGATAAAGAAAAATGACATGCCGAAAAGAAAGGAATATAGATTGATAGGTTTGTTGGCATCCATACATCTGTATGAAACTATGGGTATGCTGTAGCCGTTGGTGATATGTTTGTTACTTTGCACTGCATTTCCTCTGGTAGCTAA
>JAECUM010044054.1:0-16344 GCA_016617855.1 Megalonaias nervosa
CCCCCTGCAAAAAATCCTGCGGGCGCCCATGTATCATTCCATATTGTACCTAATCGTATGTTATGGGATTAATCAAACGTTGGTGACGAAAATTTGCGTTAATCAAAAAGTAATATGAAGTAAATGAATTATATTAAAGCCTTTTCTTTGGTCAGTTTTCATCTCAATGGCTATTTAATGTTTTAGGTTTAAATACACTTTGATACTAATTTATATCTACTGCTTGCCTATTTCTAAATTAAAAAAATCATCGACCTCATGTATATTGAAACAAGATCTGCAAAAGTCGCTAAAATTAATATAGGTTATAGCGAATATTTAAATTATATCTCAATACTTAACGTTTATCTCATTCGCTGTGTTGAAGTAGAGTTTCAGTTGATCAGTGTTTTAGATTCAGATTTCATCCGTGCTTTAAAATATGGTATGTATTTGGCAGTGTCACCATTTTCTTTTGTAGATATCGTTTCATATGTGCACCAAATAATTGATCAATCTTTCTAACAGGTCTAATAATAATCCAAAATAAGGGTAGAATTATAGGTGACTTGGAGTCTCACTGTGACTGTTGGGGAAGTCAAGTTAAAATGTGCAATTTGCGTATGTTATGGGAGATATTTGGATTAAGCAGAAGTGAGTAACTAAAATTTGCAGTCGTTAAAAAGTAATATAAGGTATCAAGATTATATTAACTATATTTCTATAGTCAATGTTCATCTCAATCGCTATGTTGATGTAGAATTTCGGTTGTTCTGTGTTCAATTTCAGATTCCATCATTGCAAGTCTATATGGTAAGTATTAAGGGGTGTCACAATTTTATTTTGCAGATAAATCATATTATGTGCAATAAATAACCGATACATCTTAGTAACAAACTCCCAGAATAAAGCTACAATTTATAATTAACTTGGAGTGATCACTGTGAATGTTGGGAAACTCCGGGGAATTTGACGAACTTATGGTTTATATTGTATTCAAACAGACATGAAGAGATGTTTTGGAGCAATGATTGATTGGAAATTTAATTTCAGTGAAAGAAACTACGATTTTATAACAGAATAACAAACTACTTATGCCGTCAGTATTACATAGATAGTTTGAATAAATTCGCAAAGTGCTCGTTAAAAATGTATGTTTAAAAGTGCAAACCTCCCTATCATGGCTAATTAGGTAGCTTTCAGAATATCATATTTATACAATATCTATGTTTTTGTACATATCTTGGAGATGAATGTCACTTTGCTCTTAAATATCCAAAGTACAATATCTTGAGAAAATATTATATTCCTTCGAATATTTTTTTGACGTTTATTATTTAAAGTTTTACAACCTTATGCAAAGATCTTGTGACACTTATAATATCTTCCCTAATTTATTCTCTTCTTGAATTTAGGGAATAGCCGTTGAATTTTTAACACAATATCAGAATGTGTTTGTACCAGATTTCAATGTATTTATAACAAACTAGATCTAATTAATCAACGCTGCTATGAGGAAAATGAGTTTAAATTTGCACGCGCTTTTCTAAAGACAAATTGAATACTGCTTTTAAAGTTTTGATGGTATACGTTTCTCATCATACGAAACGCAAGAAGAAACAAACGCATGCATCCAGCATCTTGTGCAATCCATGCATATCCCCAATATACGTGAAAATAAAAGTTTTCATTTTTCTTACGCACGTCTTCATATTTGCATCAGTAGACTGTTGATCATGACATAGCAATAATAAAGGTTACTGTCATCATTCATATGAATTATCATAATCCACTACTTAATACCACGTACAAGAAACGTAATGCACAACGGAAGGCTTAAACATTCTCCTACGGCCGCATAATTTCAAAAATATTTTCCATATTACCGCTTTCGAAAACTTTGCCATAGTTAACACGTTCAAATCAGTACACATAGATAAAAGCTTTGTAATGTAGCTGCTATTCCTTTTCGTTAATACATAAAGCTCAAACGAACACTTAGACATTTCGTTATTTACCCAGCGAGTTCAACAGCATTTTGCAAAGGAAACAAAGATGTAAAATGCAAAGAATGCAACGTTGAAATAGTTTACACATAATAACTTAAAACCTTTGAAATCACCCCAAATTCGAACCCTGACTCAGACGGTAATTATCGTTTTAAAATGTATGAATAGTCACTTTGTTCCATCATTGCAACTTCGATTCATTATACTTTTAAAATGATAACATGTAAGTCGGCAACTTGATGAAGAACATTCTATAGAACAGTGGTCATATCAAAGTCAGCGGAGTCTCTACATAGTAGTCAATCAGATCCCTGAAAAATTTGTGATTAATTATCGTCAATCCCACAAGCCATTGCTGATCGCCGCTCCATCTACACTTGATCATATTACGTCGAAAAATAACTCAAATATAGTTCAGCATTTGGTTTATCATTCAGGTTTTGTAATAATTACACAGCTATGGGATACTTAAATTCTAACACTATCCTTGTCTTTTTGTAAAGTCCCTGATGCAGATGTCAGATTCGTGTCAATAAAATGTGCATGTGTCAGTTACTGTGGCTGTAATACTCCAAATGACCTAAAGTCTTACTTAGTTTCTCCGTTCGTCTTTTGGTTCATTTATTTTCGTGGACGAATCGACGACGAGATTTGATTGAGTTTGGAATAAAGTCATGCCTTGCCATTCAACCATGAACGACTAGTTAACAAATGTGCGCACTGAGTACCATTTAATTACTATTTCGATAAAAATATCAGTTGCAGTTAAAGAATGAATGGGATGGAGGAGAAGGATATCAATCAGCACCACAAAACATTCAATTACAGAGTATACCCAGTTCTTGCAAGAAGTGCAACTTGTATTGTTTTAATCTGATTTTGGTACTTTATCCTGATATTTAGTGATATGCATGCACTGATTACCATTACTTTTCCCCTAAAGGGCCATGAATAATTAGGTATTGCATTGTGGAAGTAGGGTCCTGATCGTCTGGTTAATATAGAACAGAGATTTGAAGGACTGGTATTATGAGTTTCCTTATTATTTATTTGTCGAAGCAGGTATTTTAGTTAATCGGTTTCTGCATTGTGCAGTGGGCTCTGATGGTCTGGGTTTAGGACCATCTCATGTTTGATAAGTTGTGGCGCGTATCTAAAGGTTGTGGAGTACTCTCTCCTTCCAAAGACTGCCGCCTTGTGCAGCTGACACTGATAGTCGGGGCTTATGACCACCTTATATATTCAGTAGGGTGTTAGGCAGTCATGAATTTTCTAAATCAATATTGCTATCTTGAGCGGCCAGCCCTGATGGTCTGGGCTTAGGACTACGTTATATTTCCTACTTTTATAGGGGTGTGAAGCTAAAGGTCGTCTGCCAAGAAAGTCGATGAACGGGAAGTCTCGGTACACTGTTGTCAGGGAGTATCGATGCGTTTCGTCCCTAAGAGAGTAAATGTAGCACGATTTCTGAAGTCGTTACATCTCTCTATAAAGATGATCTCTTCTGGGATGAACGTCCATGTTTCTTCTAGGTACTATTCCAACAGTCTTCTTGAGTCATCATCAAGCATTTATTGTTTCGTTTTGTACAAGGGTCATCCCTTTGGCAACCATAAGTGTGTTCTCTGGCCAGGAGTTGTCAGATTTGTGATTTTTGTTTGGGTAAGTGCTAAGCAAAATAGGAGACTATGGGATATTCTTGTTCTGGGTATCGTGACATCCTAACTGGTTATATTTCTGCTTCTTTGCTTGGAGGTTGGGTGTGTGACTGCTTTTGCTCCTGTAATAAATGGAAAATATAATCTTCATTGATATCCATAGTTTCTTGTTCTGTGTTTTTTCTTAGTATTATGGAACCACTTCTTTCAAGGGTATAGTCAACTTCGACATACAAGATCACTCTCGTAATCTAAATGGCGACTGAAATCTGAAGTTCAACACGGATTTGGCCTGACTGTATAGGGCGGAAATGTTCCTTATTGCCGCCTTGATCTGGAGTGAAATAAATACAAAATCCGCACGTGCAATATCCTTCAGGATAGTCTTCGGTACTTTGGTTCCTAATTTTTCAGTGCATTCAAACAAAATCCAGTAATCTTTCAAGAAATTATTCTGTGCAAAGTTAGGTTCAAAAGACTGGCACACAACGTCTTGTCGTCTCGGGCGACTTCTATCGTGGGCGCATAGAATGTGTTGGAACTGTAACTGGTTTTGATTAATAGTTCCGTTGAATTATGTCACACGCGTTCTGATTGGTGGAATCTCCAAAATCAGTTTCGATCCGCTCCTAGAGTATATATAGATACAAGTTTGCTCTTTGTGTCACCATTTCTCAACACAAAATGAAGTTGTCGATGATGAGTGTAGAAAGCATGACCGCCATCTCAAATGTGTTGTTTTATCCCAATAGTCCAGTGGTGCCACTGCCTTGAAATGGACAGAGGCAGATATCTCTGTAAGTAGAATCCATGCTGGGAGACAAGGTTGTCTCAAAAGAGTGTTATAATACGGACCGTTGGTCCAGAGAAGTTTGTGACGAAGAAAAGTATAGCAGTTTGGTTATTGTTAACAATTTTTGTTAACCCAACGGCCATTTTTAGGGCCTTCCTAATTTTTCAGGTACAGAGATATTATGCCAATATCGCCAGTCTTTGTTCTTATGTATGTGTGTTTTTTGTATGTGCTTCTTTAGTCTATAGATTTTTCTTCCACAAATAAAATTTAACATCCTACTATTTTGATTGTAATATTATTTAAGTATTGTGTGACCGAATGAACATTTCTACATCTTACTCTCCTTTTGTATCACTTCTAGCGAGTTAGTATATTTCTTGGTCAGTCTATCTGTGGGTGTTGATCAGTAGGCTTTAGTGCTGGTCAGTAACACTGTGTATTGGTTATTAGGCATGGATGTTGCTTAGTAGATGTCAATGCAGGTATGTAATACTTATGTGTTGGTCAGTAGATGTGTTTGATTGTATGTCATTCAAAGACATTGTAAGTTCATGTGTATTGGTCAGTAGATGTAGTTGTAGCTTTAAATTTCCACTTGTCTCTGTAAAGATTTCAACATGGAAGCCTCAAATTAATTTTTCTTGTGTTTTCATTGCCGCTTAATTTTAATTTTCCATTGTCGTCATAATTTTACCAAAAAGTGGCATTTTGACGACATATTAATATTTTCTATAGTCACCCTAGTGCCTTTCTGTGCACTATAGCAACATAATGGTAATTTTCCACTGTCGCTCGTGTGCCCTTTTATCCCCTATGTGTGGTTCTGTGCTATAAATGGTCTTTGATACGACCCTAATCGCCATTTGGCACCTACAAGTACAACATCACTTGAGACTGAGAGAAGAAATTAACTAAGGATTTGACAAACATTTTAACCACTAAAAACACACGCTTTTCTTACGATTTCCTGCTTTTTTTCAAAATGTTGACAGATGTAATGACAAGATAAAAAGCGCGTCTACTTATCACCTAAATTTCACATAGAGCTCAATGACTCGTAGCATTTTCAACGGCATATCATCCTCTATCTCAATGACAAGCTCCAAGTATATTTACTGCATCTCTACGTTACCTTTAACGGTCAGCTTAAAATTGTAACTAAATTTGAATATCTTCTTCCCTAATGTTTTTTTCTAAAATGAAACTTATTAGTTTTCAACCCTTTACAGGGGCGAACATCTTGCTAAAGTCTCATATTTAAACATATTTTCTTGTAGTGGAACAACAAATTGATTAAGGCATAGCCCAGATCCTGTGGTTATATGATGTCATATTCAGTATGTGCAATGATTCCATGATTGTAGCATTTCATATTCATCATGTGCAGCTTTATTTGGGTGACACTATATTTTAGTCCATTGACCATTATTTCTAAAGAGCAAACGTAATGGAAATATATTTACCGATTTAATAAGGCAAGCAATAGCTATATGCATGAACAAAACAAAGAGATAAGCAGATACATGGGTAAATAGATGATGGATCAGTGGATAGATGGATGAGAGAGAGAGAGAGAGAGAGAGAGATGTTAAGACACTCAAGCTCTTTGTTTTCTTTTACAGCAAAAGATATAGAAATGGCTCTTGCTTCCGTTGAGCACAAGAGGTTTCTAACTCCCGAAGAATTCCTAGCTAAGCACAGAAAAGGTAATTGTTGATTCTCTCTCTCTCTCTCTCTCTCTCTCACACACACACACACACACACACACACACACACTCCAGCATACAAGCGTAAATTTGATATTAAGTGTAAATAGTACTACAATTTGCATTAGAAAGCAATTTGACCGAATTTATTACTTTCATTAATGTAAAAAGAAGGCACCGCTGTTTTCGCTTGCTGCATGTGATTCTGACAGTTTTTCTCCTGGATTGTAGGAGCAGCACTGACTTCATAGCCTAATCAAGTAGTATGTTCCACGAAATTCAGTCAGGTGGGAATTTTATGATGAAAGCAAGACACTAGCCTCGATGTCTTAAGGGGACCCCAAATAATAATACAAATGTTGTTACCAGTCTGGAAGTCTTCTTTGGTCATGGTGATGAGTCAGTGTAGGAAACACTTTATTTGTGCATTTTCACATTTTATCATATACCAATGTAGCATGATAAATTAATCCATTTGCTCTATATGTGTTCCAGATTTCATGCGGTGACAATTCTGCTCTGCTCAATATTTACACTCAGTATCTGAGTAAATCATGAATGTTATCTTGTGTACAATGTTGAGTGACATTTAACCTCTATCTATTTCTTGAATGTTGGAGGTGAACGCTGTGGTGATGAGAGTACATAAAAATCGCAAACAGTACAGAAATCAGGATGTACAGTATATGCCAGAGATCATTTAACACCATAGAAAAGATGTTTGGTGTGGTGCTTCCCTCTAATATTGTAGCATTCATCAACAAAGACTTGTGTGTAGATTGGTCTGAAAATGTCATAATTTAAAGTAATCAATACACAAAATGTATATGCCTAGTGATTGCAGTACTTACAATAATTTCTTTGCAAGACTGTTACCCTTCCGTAGCTCAGGTTAACAGTAAACATTCGTAAGAACTAGATAATTATTTTACATGAAAATCACAGTTTCGCTTTTATATACTCATTGCAGTATTTTAATTCTGCCTACATATGGACATATTTAATGTATACATGGTCCACTTTGTACACTTACAACTGTGTTCAAGATTCTTATTGTCTTCGGGGTCATTAAGACATTGAGACTATTCATTCGCTTTCATCGGACAATTCGTACGAGACTTCACATGCTCTCTGACTAACCACTGTATAACAAACGCAAATTTAAGTAGTAACAATAGCTCACATTTCGTCTCCAATTTTCGCAAAATTTTCAGTGCTAACTCAGAATTTATCTCATTAAAGTTTTGTCATAATTAAGACCGATTTCTATTTACATGGCAATACTTTTCAGTGAACTGAGCTATCTCTGCTTTCGTGATCCACCAAATACATAAATATTGTCGATAATATAATTTACCTAATTTTTAGTTTTTACTTGCCAACGGAAAATGGCATTAAATTTTAGACATAATTTTATTTGGCGAATTCCTAAACTATGCAAAACTTTTGATTCAAATCGCCACGCTCTCTGTGAATGTTCCTGCTACTAAGCTTCAATGAATGTGAACGTGTCATGTTTTTCACGACTGATCTATCAATTAATCTCTGAGAATTAAATAGTATCTTAATCTCGACCATATTAAAGACTTTCTTGTCAGACGTTACATACACACGACATTAACAATTTTGGGTCAATATCGACAATGTTACCGAAATCGGGAGAAGAAATAGTGAAGTTACAATGATGTGAATTTGTACATATTATTAGTACATTTAAGCGAAGTGACAGTGTCTCGCTGGATATGCATGCGAAGACGCTTGGCTGTACGGGTGACTGTAACTTAATTAATTAGCTGTCTCACTCATTGAGAAGATATATTTAATAGACAGTTAGTGGAATGTAATTGATGTCTGTGGTGTGCTAGCTATGATTTACAAAAACGTGCACGCATTGTCCCAATCAATCATTGACCATAGTACATGTATTTTTGTCAAGTATCCCATGACCTATTACCAAAGGTAGGTTTTCAAGCATCTGCTTGAATGGTGGGCGGGATTGGGGTGTGAGTGGAATCATCTTTTCCAGTTAAAACTTCCTTTTTTAGTTAAAAAACAAAATATTGAACTTTTTCCTTGAAAACCAAACCATCTTTTTCAAAATTTAATGCCCATTAGAAAAGATCATTGATCGGCCTCATACATCTGTTAAACTGGACAAAAGAATCGTTATCCCATTCAGTATTGCCATTGTATAAAAATATTAGGTTACCTATCGGAAAGACATTTCTAAAGTCATTTCCCCAACAAATACTTTAGAACATACATACATACATACATACATACATACATACATACATACATACATACATACATTATGTGCATACATACATACATTATGTGCATACATACATACATACATACATACATACATACATACATACATACATACATACATATACATACATACATACCTTGCAGATCAACCGATAAGGGTGTTACACATTTATTACTTTGCGATATTTTAACTTCATTTGATATTTCCTATTTTCAGCTTACATATTCTCGCAACATCCCGACGAATATTTCCCTATCGAACTGGAGAGATTACAATGTTTATTACAGCGTGACTGTGTCAGTAGATCTGCTAGAATTTATGAAAAAGCCACAAAATCTCCAAGGCAATCCTGTATTCGAAAAATTCCCTTCCAGAATTGTAGAATGGATAGAAGGCAGCACCAACCCAGCAAGATAAAGCCTCGACCCCGTAAAGGACGGAGTAACCAGCACAAGGAAGTCAGGAAGTTTAGAAGACTACAAAAGAGATTCAAAGTCTACAGTTTGAAGTAGTATTTGAAGATAGGATGACCTCATTATGAATGATGAGCAGTAATGTTTTTGCAAATCAGCCAGTGTATAGCCTTCTAAAGGTTTCCATAAAAATGTATCAACCATTGGAAAATAGTCATTACCTACCTTACATAAACGTCCTTTTGAATATGTTTGCATAGGAAAATGTTTCGAACTATTATTACGATTTTACGATTTAGAAGACGAGACGAAAATCCAAAGCTCGAGACGCGACCATTATTATTCCAGTCAATCGACTTTCTTTTTCTGTGGACTTGAGCAGTCTAACCAGGGTACTAAATAATAGTTTGTTCATTAACTAACAGGAGGAAGAGAAGTCCGTAAAGTGAAGAAACAAAAATAACAATTGTGACATCTCGTATACTGATTTTGGTTTTGCTACATTATCAAATCGGTCATGAATTATAAATTGTCCTCTTTTGAACCTCTTTTGTAGTCTAAACGACGCTAAGAATGGTACACGAACTAAATACAGCGTTATATGTTCATTGGGGCGTCGGAATCTTTTTTATATTGAGACGGACCTTGTTTAGGCAGGAGAAACATGCTGAGATATAAAGGGAACACTTCATTCTGTTAAGTAGTACAGAAGACACTTGTCCTGGGCCACCAAGACCTGCTCCTCCACCATTTTTAATTTGCTTAAAAATCCGAGACCACATGGTACTCGCCACCATTTTCAAATAATGTTCACCAAGATGTTAAATTCACCATTTTCATTTTTTAAACATATGACACGTCACCTTTTAAAAAATCATTTATAATTTTCGTACAAAAGCGTAGTCCACCCACCCTCCGCCATTTAAAAAATAGCCGGGGGATATTATCTCCCAAAAGTTATGAAAAAGTATGGACACTAACGCTAAAATATTTTGAAAAATTTAACTCCTTCCCCCTCCTATCCTTCAAAATTTCTTGGAAATTCCTTTACCACTTGCCCTATTCCATCCAGTTTTAACCATTAAAATAAACACTAAATCACTGTGTAACCCTCCACTATTTTCAAATATTTTAACACATGACGGTCCAAAATTTTAAATTTATCATGAAATCTGACTAAGACTTTCCTGCCATCAATTTTAGTTGCTTTTATCCGTCCAAATTAAACCGTCCAAAACACATGAACTACCTGCCGTAACATCAAAAGCACTTGTACAACACAATTATACAAATTTGTCACAGAAAGAACAAAAGCAATAAAGCTCCATCATAAAATTTTATTTGAAAAATGGTAAACACCAACCTTTACCACATAAAGTTTATTCCCATTTTTTAATTTAAAAAAGCACTATTATTCACAATTTTACACAACCCCCGAAAAAGCAAGACTAAAGCATTAATTTTCAAGTTTTTATCATAAAACACCTCAAAGCTTTTATTTAATTTAAAGAAAGACACTAAAGACAATTATTCAGATTTAAGACATAAGCGAAACATAGTAATAATCATTATTTTTGCCAAAAAAGTAGAAAACGCCTTTTTTCAAGTTAGAAAAAGAGTACTAAAAGGCTGGTACTCAAATTGTAAAACTACCACTTCTAAATACCATTAAAAGACTTTTTAAATAAAATCTCAAACACCAATATTCACAGTTTTCACAAAAGAAAGTGTGAATAGGGAGACCATATCTTGATCGAAAACCAGTAAAAATGCAGTTGATAAAGGAAAAGAAATCTGTAACCAATATATTAAGGAATTTCTAAAGACAACAAACAAACATCTTTAATGAAATTGTTTCGTTGAACTCTTGAGACAAGAACATGGAAGTATGTGATTAAAAATGAAACCGGAAAATTGGGGTGATATTCTCTATCCTTATCAATCGATATAATAACTAATATCACACAAATTATAAAATTATTATATCCATTAAGGAAAGTCTAAGGAATGAATAAACTTATTTGGTTTCCTAACAACAGATACCTATGGAATTACCGAATATTACATAGGTGAGTAAGTTAGTATCTCACAATATTAATTCGATTTCACTACTAAATATCTACATAATTTCACAGAAGAAATTTAAAAAATCAGAAAAGTAATTTTAAGACCTCTTGCAATATATACACTAGAAATCTTAAAGGAAGAAATACCAAAGAAACATTTTACGATTAGACCCTATCCCTATACTAAAAAATGAAAAACAGGATCATGTGTTTAAAGATGAGACAGTTTTAAAAATTATAAAAATGAATGCTAGAAGGTATGTGCTGATGAATCTTTTAATATTTGTGTGCCAGAACAAAACGTTGTACCACTAAATTAGGTCCTGTTTAGGAGTCTTGATATATAGCAAGTTATGAAATTATCACTTTGACATACTGACGTCCTGACCTTCTAAAATATCATCGAGCTATTCCTATGTAATATTTAGTATGCATACGTGGAATCAATTAGATGTTACAGATGTGGGGAATAATGCATGTTCATCAAATGGAAGATCGAACTACACACTACAAACGTTTTACAAATTATCTAACTTGTATTATATTGGAAAAAATCCTGCACCCAGAGAATACAACCATACAACGATTGCTCTTGAATGTGGAGCAACTGTAAACAAGGTTCAGTTATATGAAAGTAGATTTCACAGTTATTTTTAATTGCAAAATAGTTCTAGTTTTAAACGGTGAAAGGAAAATTTGCTCTGAAAGTTTAATTGAAGAATCGAGTACATTGTTTAACGAAGAGCCGTAAATTACTGGACTTTCCAAGAGAAATAATTTTGCTGATTCACTGGAGGGAATACCAGAACTATTTAGTTCACTGTCCTTTCAATAGACATCGATGACATTATGACCAAGAAATCTGAGCTAGTTTTAGACGCTTATTTGGTCTAGTGGTAATTAAGGCCGCCTCGACGAACCAAGTTAAAATCCCAACAATATGTATATAATTTTTCTGAAATTTCTTTTGATTTAAAAGTGCTTTTTACCTTGAATTTGGTTACTAGAAATCTTTTCTGTGCGAATAAAACGAATAAGAACATAAACGACAAACCTCTGACATTATCGCACGTGATACAGCAACAATCTTCTACTTGAATCTGTTTTGCATGTCGCTAGCCAACACGTGTGAGCACAAAATAAAAAGAAACTTTGCTTTCGAGTGAATAAACATTTATATTTTATCTTGTGGGTGAAAAACGCAAGTATTTTTACTTGTGCTTTCGCCACTCGTGGAAATGTTGAATCTTGTTTAACCCACTCGATGCAATATATCCGTTATTCCTCTCTGTAGTAAATATGAAAAATTTGTTGTTTTTAACAAACATGCCAAAACTTAAAATGGAATTAATATGATGATAGCCAATATGTAAATGATTCGATGAAATATTTTAATTTTAAAACCCTAGAAGAACTACAAGACTATTATGCGAATATTTACACTTTTTAACATTTGTGAAGACTTTAGATCTATGTGTTTAAATAATATGATATTTGTGAAAAAGTTAGATCTGTATGTTTCAATAATCATAAATTAGACGCGTCAAATTTTTAGTGCACATGGACTAGCTCCTGATGTTAATTAAATATAAGTAAGGTAAAATTAGAATTATAATTACTTATAGATTATGATACGTTTATAACGATCGAATCTAGAAATTAAAGGTAGAAGCAGCGCGATACAAAACATATGTGCTGCAGTAAATCAAGATTATTATACAAACTCTATCGATCAACAAGTGATTTATTTGCAATGATATTGATAACCTCTGTGCGCTTTTGTTGTTTATAACAGAAACTATTATTTGTTTCATTACACTGTTGTTTAATTTTTTACATTTGTGAATAAAACATATTTGGTAAAGCTTCTACAGTAATCAATATATTTTAGTACAAAATTAACATACTTTTCAGGATAAGTATCCATGTTTGCTATTAATTCTTTCTGCATTGTATCTTATTCCTTTTATACCCGTTGTTGGTGAATCCAGTGTGATATTGGGTAAGGGTGTATTATTATCTGCTCCAATAATTATCTCCGTTTTGAGGTAGTAAAAAAAAAAACAAAACAAAAAAAAAAACAACAAACCAAGACGATGTCCATTTATATACTTATCGTTAACTGAATTGGACTTTATATCGGAAGTAATTTTGTCGTACTGAAGACAAATGTTCTCCAGTTCATCATCTTGATTAGCATCCTCGAAATGGATTGGGACATATGTTCCATTGACAATTGAATAAAGATGGTTTCGTTGTATTTATTATGCCCTATATTCACCTGGCAACCTCTGGATAAATATTCTAGTTGCCAAACACCGAATAAATCTGATATTTTTGCTTTGTCACGTTTGAAATATATATTAAAGTTTTTTTTGTGACATGCCAGTAACTGTTTTCTTTTAACAAAAACGGTTATAGCTCTTTAATTAACTTTTTCGATAAGAAATATATGTTGCGTTGGTCTTCTGTGCGATAGAAAATTCCTATCCGTTTCCCAAATAAAAGTTGATAAGTATATCAGCATTAAGATATTGAAGTATTCATCTAATAGTGTCATCAAGCTATCATCGCAAACTTAATCCAAACCTGTGTCTTTCTCCCAATACAATCTGTCTTCTGGACAAGTAACTGTATCTTCTGAATAAAAGTTTAAAAACAGTATTTGGACATAAATGTTTTCTCCGTATTTTATAGTACGTATACTTTGACATGATAGAAACGAATATTCGTTTTCTTAGTTTATGTCTTTTATAGCCTGTCACATGGACCAACATTTTGGTAGGTCAAGGTCAATTTAGACTGAATTTATTATCTTGTATAATAATTAGTGTTCACAATGGCTTATGTAGACTACTAAAGAATCATAGAGGTGAGCTAGGCAACCATTAAGGTAGCAAAACATTTTTCTCATCAAAGTAAATGAAAATTGACAAATATAATATGAAAATAAAATAAATTTGTCAGCCCTAGACTGATAATTATGAAATAACTAGTATGTTTTGACGTCAGTTTCTTACGCGTGACATTTCTATAGAAGATCATATTATGCATAGAGGATTACGCATAGGAGATAAGTAGTTTATATCTAAAGCAGATATTTTCTACTGCAAACTCTCATCTGAAATGCACGCTTTAGATGGCCGAGGCCAAACTTTTAAGTTTGGTGGCCATTTTCTCCTTGAGACTTGTAGCCTGTCTCAACTGAACATGTAAGCAGCTCTTTTTCAAAGATACTTTTGAATGGAAACGGAATATGTCTCATCCTTCTCGTTTTACAAAGTCTTATACCATGTAAAACTAAATTTTCAGCCTCAGACTGACATAGCTTAGCAATGCAACCCAGCTACGATAACAATACATTGACCAACCATCATCCACATAGCCTCAGACTCACATTGCTTAGAGCTGCAACCCAGTTACGACATCGATACACTGACCAACCATGGTCCACATGTCCTCAGACTGACATAGCTTAGCACTGCAACCTAGCTACGAGAACGATACATTGACCAACCATGGTCAACATAGCTATATCTCTATCTTCATTTTCTACATATCCACATGTAATCCAGTTGAAGATAGCTCTTAGGTTTAAAGGTTTGAGCAAGGCCAGTTAAACAAAACTGTGGTGTGCTACCTGCTTATATTATTGTGGTCTATGTTACGTATTCTCTTCGTAACACCACTTTGACAAAATATTGTGCCACGCACTGCAGACAGTAATTTTTCTTCCTCGTATTGTTAAACACGTTTTCATGTTTGCATTTTGGATAAATATACTTCACAGACTTCACAGACTTCCATGTCTGTAGTATATCTCGGAAGTTATAGTTATTTATTTCATGTGTAACTTTCACCTGTACATATCATTTTGCATTTCTTCAAGGTTCACTGTCACTGAGCTGTTTGTAACAAACCCTACACTGATTTTCTCGCCTCAGATGTATACCCATGTGATTCTTCAATACACTGTTTTGAGTATACATTTACCATAACTTCAAATTTATGTGTTTATCTGTTGTATGTATTCATATTTTTACGGCTTTTATTAAAGTCGTAAGACATCCTGTATGGCAATAATGACATTATTGACAGACCAGCCCTGTTTCGCATCACATCGTTGCAAGCAGTTATTTATTTAGTTTTACTATATTCATGGAAGATAACGAAAAATGCAAGAACTTATTTTTATAAAAAAAATGCATTAATATGCAGTGAGACTATACTCACCTCTCAAACCGATATCCACTCTCGAACACGTATTTAGGCACTCTATGCACAAAACACACGACGCAAAACAACCAGAAACAATAGTAATAAATGCATACCCCTAGCAAATTCTTAGAAAAATAAAAAAACATCGATAAATTTACATTACCTGACAATTTTAATTATCTGCAGTTAATGTTATTTAAATTCAGGTAACATATAGAAACCAAGCAGGTAAACAAGGAGTATCTGAAATAACTCTGTATTACATGATTCTGTGAAATTTCTCTTGCCATATTGAGTAGCAACATAAGGTAATGTAATTTCGAAGTACACGACAAATCAATTCACCTGTCATTGTAAATATCTGGAAATAATGCGGATTAAGATCAGATAATATTGGGATACCTACCTGACAAACTAGGTTATCTAAGGCAAGTAAATATTACCCACATCTGTGTGAACTTCACTTGCCTGCCCACCTATATTTTACATGCACATACACGACTCCCAAGCCGTAAAGGGCGATAATAATTTAACGTCATAAATTTGATAAACTTAATTGTCTCCCTTGCAACCTGCACATTTGATGTTGTCACCGACAGTCATTACGACTGTTCTATTTTGGGCTGATTTGGAAAATCCTGATACGAAAGTGAAACTCAGTCGCACTTGGTTTCTCAAGAGCAGCAGATATATCCGAGCAGACAATGAGATACCTTGAGAAAAGCGATTTTGGAGGAATCAGAAGTCGCAGGGGAAAAAGAAAACCGAATCAACTCTATGTGTGTGACACAACAACTCAGTGGTTCGATTTTCCAAGAGGTCCGCATTTCAATAAGCTTCCTGTTTCGCTGATACTGGCGATTTTCAAATATCTTTCGGCGTATGAGTTATTAAGAAAAGTCAGCCTAGTAAGCAAGTACTGGCACAATCTATGTAGGGACAGGACTCTTTGGACCTCAATCACATGGAATGGGACTCAGAGGACACTCGGACACCTCCTACACCTAACAAAGTACCAAGTGCATGAACGTGTTTTAACCAACTTATATAACTTTTCAGGCATAGATCTTGCTCTCCTTTTGAAGAAATGCACACATTTAAAGTGTCTGAAACTTCCCAAGCGTGCTAGCAGAGAATTATTTGAATGCGAGCTTCCCGGAACTAACATCCTCGGAGGAAAGCCAGGAGCCTCTTATAGTTGTTCATTCCCTTGCGGTAAGTAGT
>JAECUM010044055.1:0-23596 GCA_016617855.1 Megalonaias nervosa
TATATATATATATATATATATATATATCGCACTATTTACACCAGCTGTGGAGACTGATCTCCCTGTTATTTATGACAATGTTGCCATTTTAAGCTGGAAACCTTGCAATTTATAGGAGCCCTAATGGGTGGCCTTAAGAGGAACCGACTGATATGTGTTGGTAGAGTTACCCATCTCATCAGAAACATTGTAAGGCATGGGTTTGGTGTGGAACAAGGCGGATGTCCCAGTGCTACTTGTTTTGTTGTGCTGGCTTTGGACGAAGAAGCGGAACATGTGAAAAGTGATATGATTAGCAAAGCACAGAAAGTGAACGAATAAGCAGAGGTTTACTTTATTGTCTTCTTGGAACCTAACAATCTGCAACTAATACATGAACTGGCAATGGTCAAGGGCGCAGTTGACCAGGGTCATATTATCTATGTGGATTCATACCAAAAGATCTCGATGAAGGAAGGATTGTTGGGACGGCTGTGCCGATCCATGTAATTAAATGAAAACACTCGGGTTGAACTAGACGAGGCTAAAGATGACGGTTATGATCATGAATCTGTACCAAAGCCCGTTTAATATATTCTCATCGTCTGTTCCAGGGCGAATTTATATTTCCATTGGTTCTAGCTGTCAGGGCAGCGACGATTGACTTATATTTTATATTAAAACAAAAACTTCTGTGGATATTGAAGTCCAAATTTTAATTTCAATGCATATTCCAAGTTGAGTGCATTTGCTAACAACACTTCAAGTTTTGGGGTTAATTTTTCGGTCTGATTTACCTCAGTTTTGCAACACATTTCATTCAAACCACATTTTAAAAGCATACGAAGTAAGTAATTTGTACCGTAAAAGCCTGTCTCAGCCGGTAACATCCAGAATACGCACATATATAAATATTCATTAATATTTCAGTTACTGGAAAGAAGCTGCAGACAATTTACCGCTTTTTTCATTTTACACGCCATCATGTCACGCGTCCTGAAATCGATATGACTAATATCTAGACTAAATTTCCATTATCATTAGGGTCGAAATAATTCATGCAAACATGTTTTTGAGGCCCAGGTATATATTGATTGACACTGCTTTTTACGATGCACTGTGACCCGCTTCTTCAAAACCAGTTCTCCCAGTCATCAGTATATCTGCTGCCAGCTGTGTGCGGCGTAACGTGGATGAACTGATGTATATATATATATATATATATATATATATATATATATGTATACATAAGTTGGTTATATATATATATATATATATATATACATATTGCTGTTGTATATATATATATATATAACATGAGTGATAATGTTCTGCATAACACGCTCATTAGAATTTATTTCTTAAAGTAGGAACATATATTCATCGCATTAAGTTACATACATACATACATACATACATACATACATACATACATACATACATACATATATACACACATATTAAATCTATATTTGTATTTCGCTGAAATTTTCTTCTTAGTCATATTTTTGTCTGCTATTTAACAATTTCGGCAGGGTAATTGTTTTTCACAAAAATAGTATTATTAGTTTCTATATTGTGATATATTTAAAGTGTTATATTTTACCTCTAATTGGTTACTTATTTGCTAAATTAACATCTTCATTATATGTTTTCCATTATGTACGTGAGCACTTCCTCTCTCTCTCTCTCTCTCTCTCTCTCTCTCTCTCTCTCTCTCTCTCTCTCATAATGGTATTCTTCACACATTCTGATCATTAGAATCGAACAACGTTCATGTGCTAGAGCCTTCTGCACGAGAATTCTTTTTATTCTCACAGATCACAAATATATAACATGAGATTGACAAAATTTAAGAACGAAATTATTTAAAATATCATCATGTCTACACAATGTTTTGTATCTCTCTTGTCATGAATTAAAGTTATAATCAGCTTTTATAGGACATCATATGAATCCAAAGCTATCTACAAACCTCTTGAACAAATAAATGCCATACTGCAGTTGTCATGTAGGCGGCCTGTTTTACAAGTGAGCGGGATGCAACTGAATCTGTTGTACTTTTCTTGCTAATTGACATGTCCTTGCAAATTGACACTGTTCCATTCCATAATTGCTTCCGTAATGGACCACATTAAATGTAGATGACAGTGAAATAAATAATGTGAAGAACCGTGTACTCGTATGCATTACACGTCAATGCATGACACGGATGACTCACTTTAACTCGTGATCGTAACTAAGTTTGGTATGTTTCGTTTCTATTGAGCTGCTTTCGTAAAACGGACATATATGCGCCCGACCACCTCCTCTGACTTACATATATTTACACACTCTTGTATACTTTGTTCCCAAATTTTATGCGGTTATAGCCAGTCTCCTATTTAAAACTCTCTTTCACTTATTTGTAATGTTTTTAATCTTTTTTCGGTACTGATTATCCGCGAATACGACTAACCGATTAGTTTCGTTATCCCGATCCAAGTGTTTCTGTTGATAAACTGCACAGGAAGACAAAGTTATATTTGAATACACGGTTCCCACTGATAAATAGAAGCCAGATAAACATGGTCCGACTGTATTATCCGCATTATGTCCTTTTGTAGAAGAAAATAATGATTTGATATGCATGTGTGAATTTTTTATGAAGCGACGAAGCTCTCTTAACTTAGACCTGACATTTTGTTCACAATTTGTTTGAGCATACTTAATTATGTCAGTGCATTGTGCCAGGACTAAAGTTACAGAGGACATATATGGCTTAGCCGACTTTGAATAATTTATAATTCCCTCCAACCAGAACCAAGTGATTTGTCTTGTATAGATGTCAGGCCCATGATCAGTCGCAAGTTTCTTTTTCGGATAAAGCAAGATATATTTGAAAGTTTGAATAATATATATTAAGTGTGAAAAATATACTTATGAGTATAAAAATATACTTGAAAATCACGGTGAATGGCGACCATCAAAGTCTGTGTGGGTAGTCGAGGTCCAGGTCAATAATTATACATCATTTGCGCTATTGATCTAATCTGATCTAGCAATCGGACTTCTGTTAAAATAGTTTAAAATTTCGTTGATTGCTCTTTAAAAAAATACTCTCTGTAAAAAATTGGTTAATTGCTGTTAGGCGGTTTTGATATTTGTTTAATTGTTTTTAACGGGGCGATATTAGATGGAAAATCGGTAGTAATTATACGAATTTAAAATGCCATTATACCAGTATGGTTTCTGCCAAATTTATTTAATTTCCTTTAAGTTGATTTTGACTAACAGCTTTTCCTTTTTTTTTAGGGAAATCGCAGCAGTATCATTTGTAAATTCTTTTTAGGCCTTCCGTCAGGACGCTTTGAGCTAATTTGGTAAGACGACCTTGAGGTTTATTTCAAAAATTTGTTTTACATTTGTTTCTGTTTTTGTTACGTTGGACAGATTGAATGGCGGATCGGCTTCATGTTTGAAAGATCTTTATGCTAGAATACATTTTCTCCTAATTCTCTCAAATTCTGTTGAGTGGTTTTTGAGAAAAATATCATTTGAAATTTGGGCTATTTTTAGTAACAGTAGCCATATTGACCGGCGGATCAAGATAGATTTCAAAGTCTTTATATACTATTGTCCTTTCTATTAAATTTGGTTGAAATTTGTTGAGTGCATTTTTTTAATAAGAAGTCTATTAAACCCTTCATAATTTAACAACGATGGCTAAATTTCCTGGACGGATCAACATCATGTATTCAATTTTAAAGGGCATATGTGTCAGGATGCTTTCTGTAAGCTTTAATTGAGTTATGTTGATTATATGTTTATAAGTCATTTAAATGTTTAAAGCTTAATAGAGGCCATATTTGACCACAGATCATCTTCATATGCAGAAGTATGAAAGCCGTAATATTAGAATGCCCTCTGCCAAAACTAACCGGACCGTTTTGGCAATTTGAGAGAAGCGAACTTGAGATAGCAACCATGGATGCAGGACAATTTCATCAACTCACGGAGATCTAATCGCCAGGTGAGCTGATATAGCTATAACACTTTCAGTCTACACTAAAAATGGAGGAACTGCTAAAAAAATGAATCAAAATATATTCTAAAAACACATTAGTAATAAAGTGTTGTACAAGGACAAGGAAATATTGACGAATTAGATAAAAGGTAAAAGGAACAAAAACATATTTCGAGACATTGTTCAAAAGTTAACAGCATAAACAGAACATGGAGGAGATAAAAAGTCTTTGGCATTTAATTGAAAGAACTGATTTAGATAACATATTAATAGAAGGAGGCGTAGATATATTTAAAACTGCATTAAACAGAGCTAGTGGAATAAGGGGCATTGGAATAAAAAATAAACTTCGAGAAAATCAAAACCGGTGAATGAGCAAGTTCAAACCGCTTGTCAATAAATCCGATAAAGAACTAAATATCTAGAAGTATATTACGTTATGATTTTGAAAATACAACAACTATTCCTGCAATAATTAGTACATTTTTTTTCAAGATATGAAAAAGGTGTTTGAATAGCTAACATTGTTTGTTAGGTTTTTTGCCTGGTTATACAGTACACAAACGATAGTTACTACTTTGGATTTTACTATACCCCTTGCGTGTACTGAATACAATTGAAGTACAGTAATAAGTATTTTACAGTATGATAAGATTCAAATAAAGAAATCATGAGTATTTAAAATCGTTTAAACCCGAATATTGAATCACAAAGTGAAATTCTATTTTATATAGGACTAAATAAGATTCTTTACAATGTGTCTTAGTCATTCAAAATCACTTGAGAACTTGAAATGAAGTATGTAAATAATATTATGAAATAGTAATAATAATAATGATAATAATAGTAATAATAATAATAATAATAATAATAATAATAATAATAATAATAATAATATAAACAAGAACATATCATCATGGAGAGAAGACATTTACAGCACAAATTAATGATGTTAATGAAAAATATTCATTCTCATTTGACATAGTAGACAGTATTACAATTTGTTACAATTAAATTGCTATAGCAGAGTTTTGATTCATGGGGCAATTATAATTATTTACGCTTTAGAATTCACCCTCACTGTTTCATTTGTTTCATCCAAGTAGTGTAAATAATGATTGAGTAAAACATGATAAAACAGTTCAGGAATTGCAAAAGAAAACGATTAGCTTTAACAAAGACAGAAAAAATGACTACATTACCTAAATGAAAGATTAAGAAAACAAAGATTTGTTTACTCAGAACATGAATAAATTGGGTGTTGTTTAATCGTTGTCTGCTTCTATTAGTTCTAGATATTCCTGGACAACCTAAACATCGTGGATTTTACCAGCCTTTCGATAAAAAGATGAAATATGTGTATTTAGTTATTGTTGTTGTTTATATTGGGTAAAAATGTGAAATAACCTAGAAAACATAGCAAGCAAAGGTCTAAAATTTAGGTAAAACATTGGCGACTTATGAATACTATTTAACTCCCCGGGAAAGGGAAAAACAACCACATTTTAACCCAACGCAGCATTGTAATAAAAACAATCTGAGTTCTATTGCACCCGAACGATATTTATAGATTATGAGCTAATACATTGATTATACATGATAGACATTTTTTAATTTACTTTCGATATCAAGGTCGAACGAGATGCAAATAATTAAGATGCAAACAATTTACGTAGAATCGTTGTTAAAGATATAGCAACATCCTTTGGTAGTGATGAGATTTTAAGGTAGATGTTGGGCCATTTCCTTGATATTTAAAGATTTATAGTTAAAAACGTATGTGAGAAGAAACAAAATACAGCAAAGTATTATTAGTAAAACAACATAGAACGTTAAGATCTGGAGCCGAAGACTGGTAATGATGCTGCGCAATTTATAGAATAAGGAAATTATTTTACTGCTTAATTTTCAGATACTGATAGAGTATTGTCCCTTATGTCTGCTCTTCTCCCTTGTGACTGAAGATCTGCGATCACATTAGAAACAAATATGAGATGCTAGGTTGCGCTAACACAGACCCCATTATCGTCGCGGTCCCGAAACTCTAATTTTTCAGCTGACGATGCTTTTAAACCAACGGTTATGTTATCCATCAGTGCCGATATTATGTTAAATAAATAATTTGTCACCTATTTCCAAGCCCTTCACTCGAAGTCGCTTTTTCATATCACTTCTTAGGGATGTAATTAAGAATAATTATTCACTCGACTATCGGTTATCTTTTGCACATGGCATGACCCAACTACTATAAATTACAATACTCTCTATGGAATTCCAGTCAAAAATTTGCACACGACCTCGAAAAACAAGAGTGAACAATTACATTTAGTGAGCCGATTTATACTTGATTGATGACTCAGTGGACATGTCCATGTCTAATACTAACTAATCATTTTAACCAATATTTGATCCTATCAACGTATGAAAAAGAGACTACTACTAGCATGGAAACTGTTGGCGCTTAAGCTTATACAACATCTATGGACATTTCCTTGTCCTGTACAAAAAAAAAAAAAAAAATCCTAATCGTTTCAACCAATAATTTATCCTATAAACATATGAGAAGTGGAATTTTTAAGGAAAATATTTAAACTGTAACCTATTTTCGAGTTTGCCAATTCAGCTTTTACAGCACCTGTGATGTAGCAAAATAAGAAAACTTTAAATATTATTTAATAGTAGTAGTTCACTATTATTTTACACATCTGGGGTGAACATATATTCAAAATTAGAAGATAAAAATGATTATTTTGAACGTTATAATATTGAACTTTCTGAACTAAATGTCCCAAGTGTGGCCAACTTAGCCCCGTTCTGGCTGGAAAAAGTTCTTTCGACCAAATTGTACAGTCCAGGAATGACTGACCCTGTATAATTAGCCAACGTTACGTGAACTATTTGTATACCTTGCTTTATTCATATTTATCAATTTCTCCCTTAGGGTTTTAATTTATATGTGTAAACTATAGAAAGCTATATAAAGAATACTATATAAATATATTTCTTTAATTGTTTCATTTTTGTAACAATAACGGACCAGACTGAAAACATTTCGTGACGCTACCACAAACTTACCAGATACTTTCAGACATTTCTGGGCAGATACCTGAACAAGGAAAATGATTGGAAGAATATCAGTGTTCAATATTATCAAATTACTTGGAACAAAATCGCTAACTCTGTTAAAGGATACTTTCGAAATGGACTTCCTGTCTTTTATGAAAACATTATAAGAAAGAGAAATATTGATGAAGCTGCTAACATAACAAATGTAATCCTTGGTTCACAAAGAATGAGATTATTGGTTTACACTGTACAGAAAACACACAGAAACTGATGATAAAAAGTAAGTAATGGATAAACTGATGATTACTCCAGAGGGATTACCAATCTTGTTGTACATAAAAGCTTTTAAAATGAAGCAACAATTTAATGAAGTAAAGAAATATTTATTTGACGAACAACAAAAGCACACTCAGATTAGTAATAATTTCTATACATATCACCATTGTTTATTGCTGGATCAAATAAGTCCACGTGATACTTGATCTCATGGAACATGGAACAAATTAGTAAGTGTTCAAGAAGAAAAACGCCTACAGATAAATAAAAAAGAAAACATAGACGCACACAAGTTATGTATTTATTTTGTTTCTGAGCAGCAGGTAAAATATCCAGAATAACTAGCATAAGCTATAATTGCATTGCTCTCCGGAGCAGAATGAAACAAGTTCTCAGAATCAAAGAGAAAATCGAACATGTTTCTAAACGGCTAGTTTTGTTTTATTACGAATTTTACAATATAAGTACTATGATAAAATATCACGAGTGTATAATATGCAACAAAAATAAATTATTTGACCACGAATGCATGCTGTATGGTAATAAAAAAGCAAACTAGAAATAAATTAGTGTAACTTGTAAATGGATTATTCTAGTATAATTTACTTGTAGACACGCGCGTGTTATTAATTTATACAGATAATTTATATAAAGTCTAATTCTATAAACTATAACTTCTTTTAAAACAAAATCTTCTCACTTTACAATCTAGAAGAATCTCAATTTACCAAAACAATAAAAAGAATTAAATCTCTATCACTTTATCTGGAACGAATTTTATTTTTTGAAAAATGAGAGAACCAGGTCTCAAGTGGAGATTTTGCAGGTATTGGTCATGAAAAGACTGAACGTTAAATCTTAATATGATAATTAGATAACTCGTTCCCTCTAGTTTCTCTTTGTTCATGAATAAAAAGTACTTAAATTATTATCACAATATGATAATATGTGGTGTAACCAATTGTGGGAAACACAGCCTATACTAAATTGTATCCAAACTATATATATATATATTTCTTAAAAATTCACTACGATTATTATTATTATTATTATTATTATTATTATTATTATTTGTCCAACACTTACTAACAAAAGGACCTAACTGAAATGTTTAGATAGAGACAATGGTGGAATGATAATTGATCCTTTGTGGAAATGTAGACAAATAGATAAAGTTGCTAATTATCGTTTATTAAATACTAAGTTTTTATTGATGATTGGTATGCTAACTTAGGTTATATGAACAGAAGGCCGCAAACTTAACTAAAATCGCATTTAGAGTAAGATACTACTATGTAATATATGTATGTTTAATATTTCAAAATTAATATTCAGTAAAACAGGATTTTAGAAACAATGATAGGTTCATAAATGAATTTTGTTGATGAAAATAATGTTTTGCCTATTGCAATAAGCGACCAACAAGGTGAACAAATTAAAATGCAAAAGGGAAATCAACTTTTCATAGTTTCATAATAACTTATAACTTAACCTATATTCACTAGTTGTATAACCAAATGCTAGAGTGTTTATTTTATCTACGAAATAACGTTTTGTATCATGAGGTAAAAGGGGAACTTTATTGATAGTTATGCTATATTGTTCATGATGGTAAGATATGTTGAATATTTTATAATGTTTTACAGGGACTGCATTATTCAACTTTTTTAAAGAAAATGTTACCAAAATTATTTATTACTTTGTGCCTCAACGAACATTTTATTAAATTTATTACCGTAGTCTCATTTTTTATCATAAAGGAACGCTTAATCAAAAGTGATACAAATTTGCATTTTCCTTCTTTTCGAATTTTACTATGTACCAATGTGACCCTTCATTTCATAAACATTTTAAAAGTAATTTTGTTTTATATGTTGTAGAATTTTTATTAGAATTTTCAATGCTTATCAGATATATTTTCATGCCTTTGTTTAAATTCATGTTTTAATACGAAAAAGTAACTGTTATAAACAGTCATCAAATCTCTTGCATTTAGCTAAATAATACCTTTTATCACTTGTAATTTTACTCTTAAATATACCTTCATGTTTCGTTTAAAAAGATAAACTCAATTTCATCAAATATTTCCTTCATTTCTTCACCATCAAAATCTTCTTTATTGCTTGTTTATTTACAGCCGAATCATATTTCAAAATTTTATCTATAATGTTTAATATAAACTCATATCCTATTTCTTTTTTGAAGTAGTTTCATTTCATTAATATCTGCTTGTAATTGATTTTCACTGTGCGCGTGCGCGTTCGTTCGTGTATAGCATAATTTTTATAATAGTTCTTTTTGTTTGTTTATGCTGTGTGTATGTCTCCTGATTTGTTAACCATTTATTTAATTCAGTGTATTTTATTACTTTTTACCCCGTTTATCTGATTCCATTATTGCTTGCAATTTGTGGATATTTTGGGTCATAATATCTAAGTCTTAAATAACTCTCAAATTTATGAACTTTCATTTAATTAAAATATTGTTAAACACATAATATGAGTATTGAACTGAAATTTAAATATTTGATAACCTTGTTAGTATATTATTTTACTGCTGTGCAAATGCAACTATGGTATTATCAGAGACAAACATCTGTGTATATACAATATAAAATAGTGTACAAGTATGGTCTAGTAAAGTAATACCAAGCAAACACGTGAGGAGCGTAAACGAAGAGAACAAGTCTAATCTGTTTAAACATTGATACATATTTAAATATAAAGATATAAAGCAAAACATAATTCCTTCCTTCTGAAAGTCTGAAAAATTTCGATTAAGTGTCAACGAAAATTATATGGAAGTTACCTCACCAAATAAAAAAGTAAATATTGTAAAAACAATAAAGTTTGAAAATAGTAATAATTTTGCATTAAACACCAGCAAATTATTCGTGACTCCTAAAAGTCCTTTTTAATTAAATATAAAATGACATTATAACTTTTTTCTACATCCATTAGCAATGATTCATCTACAACTGAAATACAATTTATACAAAATTCAGTTTGATTCTATAAGTTTGGAAGTCTTATTAAATAACTTTAATTAAGGATGAGAGAGACAAATTTGGAAGTAATGGAACGTGCATTATGCCGATGAATAAACTCTTGGGTCTAGGAGAATGTATAAACGATTTTTTAAACAAAATTTAACATTAGATTAATAGCAACTCTTGAGAACTCTGGACTACTAATATCACGTTAGTTCAGACAATACTAACTCATTCATCTAAATTTGTGTTTTACTTGTTATATAAATTACCCCAATTACTGGATTATTAGGTCTCTGTGTGTTTCGGCCCGAAAGCTCGGAACTTCAGTATACGCGTGTAATTTTAATTTCTTTGAATTTTTTATAAGAAGTATATAACTATCGTTAGAAATATTTTTTATATTAAAGTGTATTATGAATTATTTGAATTACTTAATTAAAAAGCTGCGTTCTTTTGTGAGACTCTTTGCCTCCTTGTTTTCAATAAAACATAGCAAATTTAATATTTTTAATATTTCGCAGAACTTGTCCGATTTGCTCTCTAAAACTTTTATCCCTTGAACATTATTGATGTTTAGGTATAAAGATTAAAGTGACTTTTATGGTTTTATTTGGATTTTAAGATTAATAGGTAAGACTCTGGGTCTCGTGATTTTCAACATTATTTATTAATCACCAATATATTCTGCATTTAAACATCATTTCGATATTTGATCATGACGGATTAGGGTCTTTTGAATCCTAATAAAAATTGTGTGAGTGTGAGTGTGTGTGTGTGTGTGTGTGTGTGTGTGTGTGTGTGATTTGAATTTTTAACGTAGCTTTTAACAATTTTTCAGTCATATCGCTACGATGTCTGCAGTGTGGCAGTTTATAGTGATGTCTAGCGCTGGGGCAACATTCCGCAGACATGTAGCATGATGTCCCACTCCGTCAGATTATCCTGACACCAGGCCGACCAGTCCTAACACTAACCTCTTAATGCTGAGCACCAAGCGAGGCAGCTGTTAGTACCATTTTTGTAAGTCTTTGGTATGACTCGGCCGGGGATCGAACCCACGACCTCCCGCATCCGAGGCGGACGCTCTAACCACTAGGCCACGGGAGCGGTAATAAAGTGATACCTATGTCTTGCTATATATCTTGCGGAACTAATAAAAATTGTAGGCTAGATAATTTAAAAGCATTAAAAATATCGGTATTTTTACAGAAACAATTTGAAAAATGGTGGACTACGTGTTTTTAAAAATAGTAGTGGGTCGCATTTGGTCTAGGGTTTCTATGAATAATTAAAAATGATGAAGAGAAATCTTATGGAGGCCTAGATTTCTTGAAATATGCGAACAATAGTACGCGTTCTCGTACACCATTCTTTTTAATTTATCTTAACAAATAATTAACAAAGAGCATACTATCAAACTTTTATTGTGGGGAGGAAATTTGATTTTCGGTGGGGTAGGGATGGGATTGATTACATGTTAGAGGCCTAGGTTGTACAGGATATATCTACTCTCATAGTACCAAAACGATTAATATCGTTTAACGTCCATTGATTTCATTGAATTGCGAGTTCTGAGAAGAAGAAAAAATATAATATCTCTAAAAGTAGTAAATAATCAATAACTGTCAGAGAATTCTTTCATATAGTTCGATAGTAACAAAGAACATGCATTATAGATATTGTTGTTGGAATAAATGACAAATCGCTCGAGAGGACTACATTTTGTTATCATTTACTCAACTCCTTTCATACTTGCCAAAACATCGCTGTTCCGCTACGTCAAATCTGAATTGATATTCACTGAAAAGGTCGAAGAAGATCACATATGTTATTGTTCTAATATTCTAAATCCTGTACTAAGTGCGCAACTGCAGTGATCTGTAGACAAAGGACAATTTTGATTAACCGATAAAGACAGTTGAGAAGTTTAATATTTCTTACATGGTCTTTATTAGCAGAAGGTCATGGCAAGCAAATTAAATATTCTCTCAGCTAAAAAGCTTGTGATATGCAATAAACATAGAAAGAGCAGCAAAACTCAATCCAGCTGCAAAAAGGCCACTATTAAATACGAAAAACTATTTTGCGATCATAGACGAATGTACTGAATACTTTAAAGCTGGGAGAATATCACTCTTCATGGTCCTGAACTACTCCTAGCTTCCTTCCAATCCAGGTGGTCTTCTCCGAGAATTCTTCTTGCATTAGCGCAAAACCCATGGAAATCAAAGCTAGTCCAAAAATGATGTAGATAGATCCAAAGACTAATTCCGCGTGTGCAGAAGGCAAGCTAAAGTCGGTTCCTGGAACCAGATCTCCAAATCCAATGGTGCTGAGACTAATGAAACAGAAGTAGGTTGCTTGTAGCATGTCCCAGTCTCTCCAAGCGCCAAATAGAAATGCGCCAAAGATAATGTAGGAAATTATTATAAGAACAGTCACTGTGAGGGGGATACCATAGCTCGAATCTTCCTCGTCACTTTCGTTGTCATCATCTAACAGAAACTGCTGCTCTTGTATGACCTTATTTCTCTGTCGCGTGTCCTCCTGCGTCGTAATTTTAAAATCATGTAGGTAGATATTGGCCTTTCCCTTAGTTTGGTGGGCTACATCAAGGTTTGAGACCGGTTCAAGGATTCTAGACTTTTTGTCATCCATAGATGTTAGACTTGTGTCAGTGTTCGTTTTGTCGTCCGCCACATCCTGCTTTCTCGTATGAATTCTGAAATGTATGCAATCGATCGGCTCAACAATCTGCACACTTGAAATGATGACTCTCTGGGATATTCTCTCAGGCATTGTATCGTTCGACTGAATATGCCATTGTTTCTTTATGTTGGGTTTTTTCTCCCTCCTTTTGCAACAGCTGCAGTGTATGATCCGACTGTACATGAATCGAAACATGTTGGCCAGAGTGTTCCCGATGGTAGCCAGGAAAATCATAGTAAGAGGAATACCAATCATGGCGTACGCGATGCAGAAGATTCGGCCCCATGCAGTTTTAGGTGCGATGTGCCCATATCCTGCAAGATTGGAAATGAGAGTCAGAGTAGACGCTTCTAAACTATTCCTCCAGCAAATTCTGACTAAACTGATACAAAATATATTCTTTCATAGGTCAAACTAACTTATATATTTTAGATTTTACCAGTCCCTACAAATAAATACAATTTAACTACACGACAATTACTACTATAACAATGAAATATCCGGGATATAATTTGCGCTTACATAAATGTACATAAAATAACAGATGCCGTTACGGCTCATCGATTTCTAGGTCAACACAAATATTTTCCAGTATCCGCAACAAGCTGATATAAACTAGTTGAAACACAATAAATTTAAAGGTTAATTCCTGTAGAAACAGCCATGTAAAGTTTTGCAAACACTACGGTTTTTCTGTTCTATTTGTTTGTCTTGTCTATGTTTTGTATATGCCTTTGAAAAAGACTCATTAAGAGTCGAGAGCGCTCAGGCTAGTAAGATACTAGTTTTGCACTGCTCGTTGTCAGTTTATTGCATTTATGTTAATCAATCTCTGACACATGTGATCCCTTGCTGGATCCAGTGCACTTGAAAGGACTGTTATTCGCCATATGATTTGTATTCTTTATATATATATATATATATATATATATATATATATATATATATCAATGATGAATACAATTTGTGTTGGGTGTTTCCAAACTTCAACATGTAATATTGCTATTTCGTATCTTCTTTGCAGAAACGTTTGTAGTGATACAGAGAGCAGACGGGAAAAAGTGAAAACAAGTGAAATATCAGCAGTGGCGACAGTTACTAATGCTACTATGGCAGCAGGAGTAGGAATTGGACGTGTAAAAGGTTTAAGGCAGTTACAGCTGCTGTCCTCAAATCCACTTTGTAATTTTGTATTTCAAAAATCCAAATTGTCCTTTTCCCGGCCCACCCAGATCTCTTTGAAAATACATAGTACTCAAACTATTGCAATAGAAAAGGCTTAAATACCTGGACGGACCCACTCCAAAATCTTTACGAGTGGGAGTATAAAGATACAGCATATTTTTAACATTCCAGATGGTCTCCGTGTTGCCACTACTTTACCCTGGTCTGTCCAGATTACTATCCTCATCAATACACTAGACGAGAAGGGGATTTGTCGTTTATCCTTGGAGCTACTAGAATGCATTACAGAAAGTTTGTACAGATTCAAGTGAAACTCAAAGAACAACTGCAACTGAAATGGCTTTTCAATCATCAATATTTGAATGATATATAAAGGGCGATTACTTTGAAAATCCTCGTATGGTCAGACATTGATAAACTGTGAACACGTTCTAAAAGTATTCATGCCACCACGACTTCTTTCATCAATGTTACATCAATTCCGTGTGAGAAATCAATGACACCGATCACAACTTAGAGCAACTTTTAAAAGAACTAATTCCACAAGACGATACGATCCATTTGAACTTGGGATGACGTCTCGTTTGTGTCTTAGGCATTTTGGATTTCTTTTACCGGAAAATTCTTTGTGGCAAATTTATCAAAAGAACATGCACAAAAACGATCACCAAAACTGTATTCGTGCACGAAAAGCTCATTTTGTTAGAAGTGATAAATACAACTTCTCTACTCTCGTGTGAAGAAGGCATTCGTCGTGCTCTAACTACTCTGCTTACTTACCAATAAGTGTATAGTTAGTAAGATACACGGACAGATTTGGGAATGGATGGTTGTACATCACTGGGAACTTCTTGGAGTGGATCTCGTGGAAACAAGAAATGGCTGACAATGTCAAAGACGTGTATGGCTAATGGGAATAGGAAACCTAACCTTTTTATTTTGAAATGTAATGTTGATATCATTAAGAAATATTAAACGTGTATAAAATGTTTCGTGTTCTTAGTCAACGTTTCAGAATCGTTCAAAGTACTTGAGAATTGTAGCTCTCAAAATGATAAACAAAGGTGTGACCATCAAAATTGGAACGCACTGTATCTTCGCCATGCCTTTAATATGCTCATTGTTGTACCCACCGGTTCATGCAAAAAAGGAATTTATCAAATGTTTGATCGAACACAAATCACTTCTGCTCGATCGTCCTCCACCACATTTCGTGTGGTTTTACGCTGCTTGCACGTTGCTCCAAGAGAGTCAATGAGAATCTATTTTGTTAGCAAATGGGATTCCTTGCGAAGACGACAGGATCGTTTTCGACTCTAGTGAAACACATATTATCCTGGGTGACATTTTATGAGAAGGGAATAAAGAAATTAAACTTTGCTTTACACGAAAAGCACATTATTTTAATTCCAGTGTTATATACATTACTCAAACTTTATTCAACAAACTAGAACGACGTCTCACCATCAGACTCAATCCTCATTATGTCGTGTTGTTTAAAGGTCCAAGTGACAAATCACATTTCCAGGTGATGGCTAAACAATTAGGAACACCACAGCTGAATTGTGCTTATGACGATGCCACGCAGTTGCCATATGTATATTTATTCATCAGTTTAAAACCTACCAACCCTGATTATTATAAATTTCCTATGGATTCGTTTCACAATTGGCGTCAAGAAGGGGGTCCACTCATTCACACTTTGCCTTCCTCGTGTTCGTCTGCTTGAAACAATCTATTAAAACACCGTTGAATTCTTTCCTTTCTGACAGCATTAAACATGACTTACCATTCATCTAATCCTCCTGCAAAATTGATTCGTTCATTGTATCTGAACAAAGATGTCTTCCTCGTAAAGATCACAGCATTGTCAGCGTCCAAAGAAGAGGCCTTCCAAGGTAGGGACAAAACACTATCCGTTCTTGCTGAGCGAAGCATTGGGATGTCTTATGAACATATTTAACGTTCTGTTTTCCCGTGCTCCTATAAATGTTTCAACATGGAGGCCTAATGTTAAATTCGCCTTGTCCCCAAACAAACCCATGGAATGTGAATTAATGAAACAATGAAATATGTCATTGAAGAACAAACGTTACATTCCCCTTGTCCCCAAACAGACGCATAGAATGGAAATTATGGGACAATGGAACATGGTATGCTGAAAACTAATATCAAATTCCTCTTGTCCTCATATCCAAAAGATCCTTTTGTCACGTTATTTCCTATATACTTCTGATATAAACAGGTGGGTTGGTAATATCAACAAGAGATTGAATTTGAAGAGAGCTAATATATTGATTACTGATATAAAATCGGCATTCTTGCTGACAATTGAGTAAGTAGTGACCCCTCGATGACTCCGATCTAATTTGCCGATACTATCTTTGCATTCAGTTACACATAACGTACACCAATATAACGAAGACACTCCACACTTTACATCCATTACCAGTTAAGTAACCTTACTGATTCTGAAGGGCCAATTTTGCGAAAAGTTTATCCGTTGCTTTGCGTCTTCCACACTCTTGTGAACGTTCCAATAATCAACTTCAGGTCTACTTCGGAGTGAATGCAATTTGATCGTGATTGCTTCAGTGATTGGTTCTTTCATTGAATGAATCTTTCCAAACATCGCTTTCAATCACTAAATCTCGGCTTAACCCGGCAAATATGCAATCGGAATATCCACTGTATTTTCCGTCAAGTCGTTTCGCTGTTCGGATCGTTACATGTACTCAAGACTATGTGACATTTGCCGGGAAAATATTTAACATGTATCTTGACATATTAATTACATTTAATTTTTTCTTGGCGCTTTCTGAATAGCTATACAGGTGATCTCTAGTTGTGCTTGAAGAAAGATTTTTTAAAAAACTGTATACTTATTTAATCAATAGTTAAGCAATTACCCTGATTTCAACTGACATGTTATCTACCAAATGTTGAAGAATGCTTTGTGAACATTTCTCTTTATGTTAAATTCTATCAATCTTATATAGGATTTACATTGTCAAGAAAACAAAAGGATTTACTTGGTTAGTTTTTGTGTAATTATTTGTCATAATTTACATACCCAAACACAAAACTGAATCTCATACAGGATTTACAGTCAAGAAAACTCACTGATAAACTTGCTTAGTTTTTGTGTAGTTATTCGTCACTAATCTGCATATCCAAACACAAAATTGAATCTCGTGTATGATTTACACTGTCAAGTAAACAAAAGGATTAACTTGGTTAATTCTTGTGTAATTATATGTCACTAGTTTACATACACAAAATTGTATTCAAAATGTATACATGTGACCTGTATAGCTAACTGCAATTAACCAACCGTGTGAGGTAGGTGATTGGATTTGGTTATGTAACAATTTACTCTTTGTACATGAAAACTATTTTATTTTGGTAAACTTCACTTGTTTAAGCACTGTATGTTGTGTTTGAATGTAAAATGAATAAAGCACAATTATTTGCTGTTGAAAAGGCTGTAGAGGGCCACAATATCATTTTGTTAGGCCAAAGTGGGACAGGCAAAAGTTTTGTGGTTAAGGAAATACAAATGAAATTGTCTGCAGCAGGTAAAAATGTCAGTGTAACTGGCACAACAGGCATTGCAGCACTAAATGTGAAAGGATGCATAGTGCATTCCTGGTCAGGGATTGGTGAGGGTAGATATGACAGTGATGAACTATGTAGAAAACTTCTCACTGATGAACATTTTGATTCATATAAACAAAATATTTTGAAAGCGGACTGTTTGATAATTGATGAAATTTCTATGCTTTCATTGAAACTTTTTGAACAAATTGAACATGTATGTATAATGATCAAAAATTCAGATTTATATTTTGGAGGTATACAAGTTATTGCAAGTGGGGACTTTTTTTCAGCTTCCGCCTGTACCTGACCCTTTGACATGTGATTCGGGTGAATACTGTTTCAAATCTACCATTTTTGCAATGGTATTTGGGCATAAAATTGTCCTTGATGAGGTCATAAGACAAGATGAATTAGATTTCCTAAAGACTATCAATGATGTTTCAAAGGGAGAAATCCCTGAAGATACCAAAAACCTGCTATTGAGGCTGCAGAGACCTTTCCTTCCTGGAGATGACCCAATAAGACTTCGTGGACGGAACTTTGATTGTGAAATATACAATGCATGCAAACTTATGGAAATGGATGGTGTATCAAAGTGTTATCAGTCAATAGACGAGGGTGACAATAATCGGTGCAATAAGTTGTGTGTTCCAAAAGTGTTACACTTGAAAATTGGCTGTCCAGTTATGCTCGTCAAAAACTTAAGCTCAGCACTAGTAAATGGTACACAGGGAAAGGTTGTGGCAATGAAAGAAGACTCTGTGACAGTTGATTTTGAAAATAATTTAGTTTGCTTGGGAAGAGAAAATTTTACTGTTTACAGTACCATCAATAAAAAGATTGTAGCCACAAAGCATCAAATTCCACTCATTCTGTCGTTCAGCATTTCCATTCACAAGGCATAAGGATTGACTTTACATAGTTGAAGTTGATGCATCAAATATTTTTGCACCAGGTCAGTTAGGTGTGGCAATGGGGAGGACCAGAAATAAAAAGGGACTAAGGGTTATCAGTTTCAATTCCAACTCTGTGATTCGACATAGTTCTTGCATTTACGAATTCTATAATAAAAGTTTCGTACAGTTTGATTCAAGTTTAGAATGCTGTAGACATTCTGTTTCTTTATTAGAGAACCTCAGTGTTGACTTCGATTATGAAACAGGTTCTGATTCTGATAACTCTGACTTTTCTGATGGAGAAATTTTAGAAGTTGATGAAATGTTGTCCGTTGGGGAAGACACACCTGCTTTATGTAGTGACCAAGAACATAGGTTAACCACAGTTGACTCTGACATTTTTGACCATCATGTTGACCATACAAAAATGAAACAACTTATCCCAGAAAATGCAATAACACCTGAGCAAATGAGATTAAAAGTAACACTAACAGAAATCTTCAAAAAGCCACTGCAAAAGTTGAATACATTTTTTGAGATATTGTACCAAAAAATTCAAAGTATCTTAAATAAAGTATGTGGTAATATAGAGGTCAGAAAACCAGATTCAAAGACATGGACTGAATATTATTCTGAAGTTTACCAGTTTTCAGTGTCTCAGGAATGCATCCAAATTCTTGAAAATTTCTTGAATTCTGTTCCAAATGATGATACTTTTTTGCATTTGGAAAGATTTTTGACAGAATTTGTGAAATTGTTTGGACAAATATACTACTGACATTTTCAGCACCACACAAGTTGCACATGCACCTTCCATACTTATATCAGAGCCAGGAGAAGGAAACTTAAGGTATATTGCATGTAGATGTATTGCAAAGAGCAGATACCATAATATGAAGAAAGGAAAGAACAGCTTGTACAGAAAGGAAAAATTTAACTTGGTCAGTCAATGTTTCTTAAAACTAAAAATGTTAGATCAGCTTACAACTTCAGCTGTTGATTTGGAAAACAATAGCAAGTATAAACAGACCTTGCACGAGACACAAAGAAGACAGAATATCAACCATGGTCTAACTAACATCAAGATTCTGTATTTGAATTTTTCTTGCAAGTTGACAATACAAGGAGGCAGTATCAGCATGTAGATGCATTACATTTGCATGGTGCAGGGAGTTTACAGTATTGTAAGACTGTAATACTTAGGGATGAGACACTGTTTGAATATTGGAAGTGGCTGTACATAAAGTTTGATCCCAGTATGAGTGTCATACATGTGGACGATACCATGATTGCTTCTTGTATCAGAGATGTATATGAAGATTTGATAGGTCATTACAGTAGAATAGGTGACAGTCAGTTCAGAAAAGATACCATTTCCAGTCTTGGAAAATTGAAGTCAGACAGTTTGAGAAAGAGAGTGGTCATGAGATCAAAGCACAAACACAGTAGTGATGCATTAGCTTTGGACATGAAATATATCTTGGAAGATCAGTCAGAAAATAAACTGTATTCTCACTTAAAACTGAAATCACAGATTTTTTTATCTGAAGGCTGTAGTATTTAGCTTCTTGAAATCGGATTGCTGTGTAAAGCCTATGGAATAGAAGCAGGAAATGTACAGAAGAGTGGTCTAGTTAATAAACTATGTAATGTAATACCTACTTTGAATGAAATGCCAATGCCATATTTTTTAGTACAGAATTATCCTGTTGCCAGTTGTTCGAAAGTTAGTAGTAAGCAAGACACTTCCAGCTATAGCAAAAGTCAGCCATGTACTAGAAAAAGAACTAGAGTGGGAAAAGGAAAATGGACAGGAAAGGGTAAAGGAAAAAAGAAAATGGAGAAATATGACAAAAGTAACACTGATAATTCAGTTTGCTCTGTATGTAAACGTTATTATGCAGAGGGTGAGTTGTGGATCCAGTGTGATTTGTGTGATGAATGGTTTGATTGGTTTTGTCAGGGCATAGATGAAGAGCTGTGGAGTAGCACAGAAAATGAAAAATGGTTCTGTACTAAATGCTCTTAGAAAAGAGTCAATGCTGTATCAGACTTCACATTTATAAATATGGCAATATTGTCATATTTTGTCATTGTGCTTTTGGACTTTGGTTATACACACTGAACTCACATGCGGTAGTTTGTATCAGTAAAGAAGGGAAACTAATGACAATTTGATCCTCCACTCTCAGTTGACATGTCAAGTTTGAGTTAGGGATGGTGTTATCATTAATTTTCTCCTATTTAATTAAAATGTACTCTCTTTAGTTTGCATCACCCTAAAATATTTTTATTATTTTACAAGTTCAACATGTGCATCATAAATTCAAGTTACTGTATGTGTTCTTCATGGGATTATTTTTGGATTGTATTTCTTTCACTCTTCAAACATATGCTGTTTTGCACTCATGTGTTACTGCTGGATCTGTTTTTGCAAAGAACTTGTACATTGAACACTTATGAATATTGTTTCATGAAATCAAAAGAATAGAAGAAATATTTTTTGTTAAAAAGGGTGATGTACAGTTAACAATGATGCCAGTTTGGTTATAGTCTCAGATAGTAAAGGAAGATACCTGATATCTCAGTCACACATTCTAGGTATCAGTTCCAATAAAATTACATAGGTTGACCAAAGCTGGAGAACTTCACAACAAGGCACTGATTTCCTCTCAGAGTCTTGAGGATCTTGCCAAAATATACAGTAATTTAATGAAATGGTATTATTTTGACTTGGAACATGTGATGTAGCAAATAACAGATGGCAACTCATTCTTCTTTGGCACATAGCCATTTCAGATTTTTATCAAAGTACAATAAAAGTATTGGCTACTGACGCTTTTTGGAATGTATCCCCAAATTAAATTTGGCCTCCTTGAAATTCCCTGTATGTGTACACATTTATTTATTCGACCTAGTGAGACTCTCGAAAAGGAAAAGATTGTTCAAAATGTCAGATGAAACTGCATTGTGTTGGTATTCATTCAGTTTTAATATGCTTTTGGATGACATACATCCAGATCCAATAGTGGCAAGATATTGGCTATATAGGATTTTGGAATGCCGTTTCAATCATTGATAGTGTACAAAGATTCTGCCATTTCTATTTCCAAAGTTTCTTGGCTGTTGTCATATTATTCTTTATATGGCAGACCTTCTTGATTCAGACCTCTTTTCAATGAGACAAAATGTTGTATGCCTTAAATATTGTTTTGCACTTAAGTTTCTTATATCTTGTGCCCATTTTAATTCATTGTAGATTAGTCCTTATTTAATTTGAAATCCTGCATCAGAGTATAGAATGGCGATTGTAAGGATTGTCTTATCTCACACCTATAAAACTAATCAGGAATAATACCAGGTTGTCTTATCATGATAGCATAATAATAGAACAATTTATAGAGCAGATTCAGTTTTCACATTTCCAACTCACATTTTCAGCATTATGTACTTCTATATTTATGATTTTAATATATAACACAACATTATCTGCAGTCATAGGCAAATTTGTGTTTAAATTATTACATCATATATTCTAATTATTCAGATTTTGGATCTCAGTAAGAGCATCTAGATCAGTGATGGTAAGGAATGCACTGTCTCACATTTCTAGATTGCTCCCAATAACAATGATAGCATCAGCTAAGATGATTATACAACTGTTTGTAACTGTTATGTTTTAGAATATACTTGCTTGTAAGATGAGCCCACATGCTAACTTCACTGACCCTGATAATATGCTGGCAAATAAGGTCTTTGCAGTTTGTTAGGATTAGTAAGTAGAACCACATTGACCCTGATCTGCAGGCATATTATGCTATAGCAGATAAGGATCTTTGTTATTTGCAGTTTGACTAGACTTATAAATGAGTATTTATGGTATATTGATAAAACAGATGTATCTATGTGTATTTTTAAAGCTAAATGTTATGTATACTGTTATCAACTTTGAAATAGGCCCTGTAAAGAACAGATCAAATGTGCATTTGTTTTGCTCCAAATGCATAATTCAGCCTTTTGCAACTCACTGATTTATTTTAATACCACCACCTGATAATGAAAGCCTAATTGATACTGGTTGAATCCACCTTAGCTATAACTCATCAGAGGAAAATCATTTATTGTGTCTTGTTCTGTCAGTTTGCTCAAACCATAGATTTTGGTAATATTTATGTTGCTTCAACATTAACCTCCCAAATTCGGATTTTGTATATTAAAGCTCAGTGTTCAAGTTTCTATTTTAATTTGTAAATAAATAAAAGGATGGCTTCACAAAAATGTAGCCTCTTGTTGTCAATTTCTGTCTTTATTCCTTTTACATTATTTGAGCATGCTAATTACTTTTGCTGTCCTTACCACCATTATAACCTCACTCCTGTATTTCATACTGAATAGGGCAAGGTTGCCTGGCTCGAACATTTCTTTATAGTATCTTCTCATACATTTTACAAGATAAAACTGTGAATTGACTTAAGTGTACTAATATGTACTAATATATATATATATATATATATATATATATATATATATATATATAAAAGTTGTTTTACTTTATGGGTAAAGCAAATACTCTAGTGATGTTTTACAAATATTAACAATTGTACATGGACAGAAGATAGAAGAATGACATTACCTTGCAAAAGTAACAATCCAGCAATGCATGGTAAATGATCAAGATTAAATGAGATTGAGAAGATTACAGAAATGGTACATAAACAGATGGACATATCTCTCCCATTTGTGGAGTAGGTTGTGAGAATGATACCCACTGTCTCTGTCACAAGCTACACATATTTCTACTCCCTACCGCACTATCTCAGGAAAATAACAAAAACATATATATATATATATATATATATATATATATATATATATATATATATTTTC
>JAECUM010044057.1:0-13203 GCA_016617855.1 Megalonaias nervosa
TATTTTATCAGTGTGTGTGTGTGTGTGTGTGTGTGTGTGTGTTTAAATGAAAATGAATGCGTTTTTAATGCTACCAGATTTTACAAGTCAGAATTTTTAATATCAATATGTTGCATCGTTTTCGTAAAAATGTATTTTTGCGGATAAAAATTCTTCCATATATATATATATATATATATATATATATATATATATATATATATATATATATATATATATATATATATATATATATATATATATATATATATGAGACGCCAAAATCAATTTTTAATAGGAAAATTCATATAAATAAACTTCAGGCATGAACTTTTATTTTAAAAATATCGATGCAAAATCAATTAACAGGATGCGCTGCATATGATAATAAATTTAGATTAGAGACTGCTAATCTTTGCTACCGTGTGTGTGATTGTGTGTGTGTGTGTGTGTGTGTGTGTGTGTGTGTTTCAAAATTAGAAGTTATCTGCCTAGCTAGGTTGCCTAGCTGGTTATCCACAATAAACGATTCATAGCTAATTTACTAGCTAGATTGTTACATTTTTTTTCTATATCTTTTACTGAAGAAACACGGACTATTAATGGACTATATTCTAGCTATGGCTTTTAAAAGTACCAAACATTGTTACAGACTCTCTCTCTCTCTCTCTCTCTCTCTCGTATAAGTTACAATTATTTCTACTGACTAGAATATTTAGATTTCAAAAGCGGAGAGGGTGTCAAATCACAAAATGTGGTGAAAATATCTGCGTGGAGAACGATAAAAACAAAATTATTGTTACAGTAATTAGCAAGTTTTCCACACCAGTGAATTTTTCCAAAAACTGCAGAATTTTCACAAAGTTTGTCATTTCTGGCAGAATGGTGAATTTGTGGATTTTATCATCATTGCAAAATTTGTTCACATTTAGGATTGTTTCTCTGCTCTCTGATAAATCCCATGGCCGTAAATAATTGTTGATGTCATGAACAGAAACTTGTCTTATGACGGAGATGACGTTAAAAACGGACAACATAAAACTGCCATGAGCAGCGATAATAAAAAGAAGAGGAAAAACTTGTGTTACACTCCTGGATTTTAAGATGTCTTTCGTGTGGCGCAAGCAAGGTTGAATTATGAAGGCAGCACATCTTTTTGTTTATATCGTTGAAATCAACACTAAAAGCAATATAAAAATAGGATATCTTAAAGGCTAGATATTAATGGATAGAAAGACATACAGACGGAAAAATAGACAGACAGGTGGATATATGTACTGTTTTTTTGAACTTGGAAATACCTAGAAATCCCCTCTATTTTTTAAGCCCGCCATAAGGATGTTATGTTATGATATTGTTCGTTTGCCTATTTTATTTCCGAAAATAACACGAATTGTTTACCCTCTACCTACTATTACCAAACACTGTAGATGGTTCGCACCTGAGGAAAGGAAACTTTATCAATTTTGTGGTCAAAAGCCGATAGGTTAAGATTACTGTGACTGAAATAAGAAAGAAAGAAAAAAAAACATTCGCACAATAACGAGTTCTTTAACATCTGCGGTGACTGAAAGAAAAGAATGGTCTCCTTATAATAACTTGCCTTTTCTATGATCTATGGTTATCAAACTTTCACGATGGCTTGCAGTTTGGGTCAGGAAGAACTCGTGGTCGAAAGGTCAAAAATCAGGAATACTGTGACTCAGTGCTGGATTTAGGCATAAGCTAAACAAGCTCCAGCTTAGGGCTTCACAGCCTGAAGAGGCCTCTCAAATTTATTTCATACCAAATAGGGCCTCTACAGCTTCCCATAGCTTAGGGCCTCGTTATGTCTTAATCCGGCACTGCTGTGATTGAAATAATAACAATGGTCTCCGCACAGTAATTTTAGTGTTATATATATATATATATATATATATATATATATATATATATATATATATATATATATATATATATATATATATATATTACATTGTTTGACCAAACTGTGTTGGTGCCTTGTACTTCGGGTAAGGAAGAAGAAACTACAAGGTTTGTGGGTCACATGTCAAGGTCACTACAACTGAAAGACGAAAAACATTTCCCGCAGAAAAACTTGGTCAGCACATTTGTGGATGGTTTGCGCTTGCAGTAAGGAAACGGTTGAAAGAATAAACCAGTTTCCTCACAATAACAGTATTTGTCTCTAACATACCTCGAACTAGCTTTGTTGATGGCTTGCACTCTTGGTCAAAGAGAAGTCTATCGGGTTTGGGTATCTAAAGGGGAAGGTTAAGGTCACTTGGACCGATTGAGACAGATGGTTTCAACACTATAACTTTAGTTCTATGTTACAGAATTGGATCAAACTTTTTGAATGTCTTATACTTGAGTTAAGAAAGAAGTCTGTCGATTTTGGTGTCGAATGATTAAAAGTTAAAGTAAATGTGACGGAAGAAAGAAAAGTGGTTTTGCACTCAGTTTCAGTCATTACACACTGGGCGGGCGAATATTGTGCAGTTCATTATACTCTTGTAAGAATTATCGGCAATCTGGTGGTTACGCAATGACAAATGAATTTTTTTTCAAACAAGCACACATTCATAAAATCCAGTACCCTACTCTTACAAATTATCTATAAATATGATATGATATGATGACAAAAACGTGTTCTTCCAAGCAAACACCCATCCATTCGTACAATGAAACACTCGACCTTACAAATCAGTGTCTAGGGGTGTCTAGGGGTGTCATATGATATGTTGCGAAACGCTTGTTCCTACAAACCAACACCTACATTCAGAATCCATCACTCGTCCTCACAACCTAATACCTGAAGGCAATGACCATGGTATGAGTACAAATACTCGTATTTGCAAGCAAACTCACAAAGGGGTTAAACATGATATGCTGACTCAAAAATAAACTCCCCATTCTCGTAGAAAGAAATGCTCATGATTACAATCCATCACTTATACTTACAAACAAACTGACAAGGGAGTTCAAAGGGGTATGATATCGTGTGGTGACTATTATATATGCTTACAGACAAACATCCACAGTTACACAAACTAATCCCTATTGAAAAATAAGGCTATGCTATTGCATGATGACCATTCAATCCAAGATCATCAATTACAAACGAATGAAATGGAAATGAGTATCATATGGTATGGTATGATACAATCGCCTGTTCGTACAAAAGAAACCCAACTAAACTTTGCAAGCAGTGCACACCTCAGCAAGTCAATATCAAAAGTGTAAGATTTGATATAGAATGATGACTAGCACGAAATCTTGCCCACAAAAAAAAACTTGTATTACAATCCGACGTTCGTTCTTAAAAAACCATTGTATCAAGGAATGGTATGACATGATTCCACTTTTAGAATCTAATTTAGAACTAGGACAAAATATGAAATTTCCGATTATATTTTCAGAAGCGCTCAACGCCTTGTTATCTTTAGATATTGTATTTTTAGTTTATTAAAGATCACCAAACTTCGATTCTAGTTTAGGAAGACACGTTAACTAATGAACTTCTATGAATTTAGTGATTCTGCTATGGACCCGCCCCTTTATTATCTCGTCTAAGGGCGAAATCATACCAATAAGTGCCATTGTCCTTAAGTATCTTTTTACATTAACAAGAATCATGCAGAAAAGTTCAGATGCAATCTCCCGAATTGGGCGGGAATCTCATGGATTCAAGGAGAAGTTTATTTTGTTTCCTTTAAAGTTTATGTTGGATGAGTGGGGAGAAATTCAATGGTCGATAGAGATGCAAAGTGCGATGTCGAATTTTGTACACATAAGATGATAATATCAGAATAATTTTTTTAACATTTTAGCATACAGTGAAAAAAGGTGACTCAAGCATATGTGAAATCAAAACGAAAAAATAATTACATTGGCTCTAAGTTTTTAATATTGTAGTAAATAGTGCCTACAACTATTAAATCCTCATAAATGCTGTCAAAAAGGCACGCTTGTCTTCTTCTCCTCTGTCAATGTACTTTTCCTGCAACAGTTCCATTGACGTCACTGCTATTGTGTGATATTGGCAGCTATTCACGAACAGAATCAAGTAAAACAAGTATAAAGTCATCATGATATATTTAAACCGGTAGTTCCTTTATCTACGCGTGTATGGTTTTTTATCGATCCTCAGTCAGTAGAAAATATAGTTCATTTTGAGATTGATCTACGAAGAATCTCTCTCTCTCTCTCTCTTGTGTCAAATATATTGTGTTAAAAACTTAAACCATTTAAGAGAATTCATGTTCATGTTTAATGAAGATGAAAAAATGTATTGGAACTTGACTGAACCGAAGCAAGCTAAATTGCAAAGATCACAAGTAAACTGCATAACCACTGGAAGTATCGTTATAAGAGAAATGGTATTAAGATGAGATGTCATCCATTTATGCCAAATCAAATAAAGTATAACAAACATATTAGTCGTCATTATATTTAATTCTTCTTCTTTTCCTTTTGCATATAGTAGTAGTAGTTACTGTTATTATTGTTGTCGGTTTAGTAGCAGTAGTGAGCAGGGAGAATAAACTTCATTTAATACTTATCTTATGGTGTTAGGTGTTGGGGAATGTACTTATCTTATGGTGTTAGGTATTGGGGAATGTACTTCAGGCATACAACCTGTCAAGATAAGACAATTTGACATAAATACAGCAACAACTAATGAACTCGAAGAGACAGGTGAACGGTTAAATGTATCTATTTTCGAAAGACATTATCAAGTCTTTGTTGCAGAACGGCAACTTGTATTGTAGACAAGAATACTTATTTACTTGTGAAATTTACACTATATTAAACTGTAAGTCTTCTACATGATTATAACAATGGGAATGTGTTTCTTGACGTATATAATGTCCATTCATTGTTTGTAATGTTTGACAATCGCTAATATAATCTATTCTAGCCGTTAATTTTTTAGGGGCTAATTTTCCTGACCGTTTTGTTATGATCCGAGAGAGCATAATATCTATATGTGGTTCTATTCATTTGAATGACAGGTGTATCATTTTCTTGATAAAGATTCAAACTTGATTTACAGGTAATTTAAGGAGCGTGCAATTACGATAAAATTGTTAATTAGTCATGCCACAGAATGAGTATATCGTAGAAGAAAAAAGCACTCATTTGTTTCTATTATGTTTTACTTTATTGCAGGTTTTACGGTCGGAAATCTTCGAAATTTCCTATTTGTATAAACTCGCACACAAGTTAATGGTTGTTACTGTATTACCTTTTCTTTATACATTTGCCTTTCGTAAATATGTCAACCTGGAACTTGTTACCTTTGCTATAAATGTTACTAACAATTTAATGCTAAGAAAGTGTATCTTTTGATTTGTAAGACAGTTTGATATCGCATTCCCCCCCCACACACACACATGAATCTCCCATGCATATATTACGGCTTTAAAATTAAGAACACAATTATTTTACTCACCACAACTTTTCTTTTCTTTATTTTTGCATATCTGATTAAGCATCTCAAATCAAGTCAACTTAATTGAATTCATATCAATTTATAAATTATGTGTGATGTATATAAACAACTACAATTAGCAATGAAATGCTTCCATGTTGATGCCTTGGTCTTTCTGAAAACAAGGCTTTTCAGTCCTCCCAAAAGTAAGTGTCATATTTTGATGTGCACGCTAACATTTAGTTTAATAAGTAATCATATGAGTACCTTTTAGTAAGTCTCATGAGTACTGTTTAGTCTCATGAGTACCGTTTAGTAAGTCTCATGAGTACCGTTTAGTAATTTACTTTTTCTAAAGATGATTATTCAAAAAAGAAGGAAAGAGGAAGATCAGTTGTAGTTTTCATTTGGTCATAGTGATTCGCAATCGAAATTCAGAAGTTCTTCACTACAAACCTCAGTGCAAATGGCGCAAATATAGTAACTTCCATCTGAACTTGAAAATACGAGTGTATGGATGAATGCATCTTTTCTTTGGAGTCCTCATCATTCCCATGGTTCCATTACGGCGACATATCTATACGACTATAACAAAAGAGTGCTTTTGACAATATATAAGCTTTGATGTAAGCGATTCTTTGTTTCTGACTAGATCTCAATCAGTTTTCAGTGCTATGGTTGTTAATTTGTGTTCATATTTTCCACAGGTGTAGTTGTTGCAAATATAATGTATATGGGATTGTATGATTTGATTCTGTCAAGACTCAAAGAGTGAACTTATATTTTGCTTAAGATATCACAAATAATTTCACTAAATTTAGGAAGCGGACGTACCCATACACTCAGTGCCGGATTTAGGCATAAGCTAAACAAGCTACAGCTTAGGGCCTCACAGTCTGAACTTACAGTCTGAAGGGGCCTCTCAAATTTATTTCATACCAAATAGGGCCTCTACAGCTTTCCATAGCTTAGGGCCTTGCTATGTCTTAATCCGGCACTGCATACACTTAAAGTGTCATTCAGCAATCATCAATAGAACTATTCATTTTTGTCTAATTCGTCATTAACAGTTTAAAGTGGAATTAATAAAGTTATCATAACTTATTTCAAATACTCTCAGATGGTTTAGATTCTGGTGGCTTTACGGCCGCGAAAACCAGACGACCATAGAAAACCAAGACCTTGCATGATGACAGTAGTGTATGTAGCTAATGTGCGTCATAGAACAAACCGAGTAACGTTTTTGTTTTAATTGTTTATTTCTCAAACACATATATACAACAGGATAAAGATAAGCTTGTTGGAAATATGACAGGTCACCGTACCAATATTTAAAACAAAATCTCCCTTTTAGAGAAAATACTAGGCCAACTCACTCGAAATTGTTTGGCGAAATATCATAGGCCACCATTCCACAATACTTTTGGGAAACATCGCAAGACATTTTTTTACTCAGTTCTAGACTCAGAATTTATTATCCAGAATCACACCACGGTTTGCGTATTAACTAGATGACATTTGGTCTATGTAAAAATCACAACAGTTTATGTATTAACTAGATGACAACACAACATATGTTATTCGTGTATCGTAGTTATTTCGTCCAGGTAAAATAACTCATTACAAATGAAAACAGCTAGATTCTGGAGGGCCACACTCTTTTGTTTTTCATAAATTAAACGAAAAAAAATGATAAAGAATCGCCTAAACTATAAAAATGCAAAAAAAAAAAGGTCTTGCCTCAACTGCAGAGCAGACGCATTTCACAATATACTTTTGTAATTTCGTACATATAATGTAGTTGAAATAACCAATAAGACTAGGCATATACCAGTGATAAAACAATTACAACATTAGATAAATAAATAATGGACTCGGCATAATGATCCAATTAATAAAAACATTGCAAAATAATAGACCTTGAACTCAGATATCAGTAAAAAAAAATTATTTATAACTTACAAACAAGACAAAATGCAGGTACTATTTCTGAAACCTTCTAAGGTCAAAAGACCATGTCAACATATTTACATTACCTTAAAGTATAATCTAGAATCATGCACAAAAGTTAGATATGTAACATATTGTTTACAAATGACACTAACATTCTACCATTGTGGAAAAAGATTAAACACACAATATAGATATACATAATAACTGATATACTAGTAATGATGCAGTTCAGCAAGAAGTTGTGGTATATGAAACTTTGAAATAATTACAAAACCTGCAAAAAATTACAATGAGACAACTAAAATCCATGAAAAGGATCTCATTAATAATATTCCTTTCATAATATGACAGATTGGAAGAATGTTAATGTTTTTTATCGTTACTAGTCGAAAACCATTTTAACAGCGTTTCAGTTGTAATTAATTTCATATATTTGTACAATTTACTTTTGCCGTCTACTCCACTGTAAAGTATAGGCTCATAAGATTTTTCCTCGTGTACTTGGGAACTGATTTAATGTAAAGACCTTTCGGTTTTATTCATTGAACATCGTCTCTCTTTCTTTTCAGCCGAAGCATATTTTCGAAATATATTAATCATTGTCAATGTATATCCATATTCTTTCAATTAATTTGACTTAGTCCGTACTTCAGCTTTGCTTTACACCGTGATTCTTACGTCACTATTGTGATTGTGAGAACAACTGATTCTTTAGTAAAGATGAAATTGATTCATTCATATGCCATGTATGATTTCATTTTTGTATTTAATTCATTAAATTGTTGTATATTACATACGGGGTCTCGTGTTATTCTATTCTATATTTCTGCTCATCCTAAGTTTCATATTTTATTTTATTGTTTAATCGATCCGGACAAAAACACCGTGGTCGATCATCTCCTAGATAATTATAACCAAAGACCTCAAGGTGTGGTGGAGATTGCACATCACCACCACTTCCCTGTTAGTAGTAAAGGTTGACAAAAACAAACATTAATGAACCTATTATTCAATACTAGTTCATACATACATACATACATACATACATACATACATACATACACACATACATACATACATTTACACATGTGTATATATGCATACATACATAGCGGCAGACACTTACGGCACTTGAGGTGTTTTACATGATCCATATTTGTCTAGAAATATGCACAAAAGTACTGTGGTATCTACACATTCATTCCCTAGTTTCAGATTATTATATTAATATATTGTCATCAACAGTCTTTTCTTTAAATTGTAAAGAAAATTAATGATCATTGTTTGGTACGGAGAATATCTCATCTGTGCCACTGATTCCGCTCACATGAAAATTTCTCATTTGTAGTTGTCACAAACTCAAAGAAATAAACCAAGGTAAACAAACGGCAGCACATGACTCACTTTGCTCTTTAACCGCAAATACACACATAAAAGTGTTTGTAGTATTTAACACTGAGTAGGTTGTGGATGATCTTCACAAGTTCGTGGAGTGGCTGATGTCTCATCTTCAAAAGATTTTCAAGATATCTGATGTTAATCAAACTAATCCCACATCTGACCTATTACCCTACCTTATATGTTCTCTTGTCTATTCTTTTTTTCTTTAAAGCACAGAATACATTAAACATATGCTTTTAAAGTATTTGAAAAGAACACTAATTGAAATGCAGTTATTTATTTAAAACAAAATCATTCTATATTCTTGCCATATGTCAATAACTGTAGTTAGCTACTCCTAGAGAAATAAACCAAAACAAATCTGTCCATCGCTGTCCTGAAGAGACATGGAAAACCATGTTTCATTTACGGTTAATTCATCCACACTGTACGTGTAATCCTTTGAAATAAATGCAATGCAAGGCTGAGACTGAATACAGAAAATATATTTTTATAGAGTTCTGATGCGGAGAACAAGTAACCTTTCCCATCTAATGTTGATTTTCCCTGTTTTATTCTGAGCTATTCCATTCAGAATATTGTCACTGAAATGGTGGCCAGAGAAAAAAATTGTTCTGAAATTAGTTTTTAAGCAATTGTTTGGAGTGCCAGACTGATCTATGAAGATTCGTCGTCCTGTTTAGTTTTTTATTCGTTGTCCTCCACATACTGGTCTGAACGAAGCTTTGCGTGGTGTTAAATATGTTACCATTTGTGTTTTGCCTGTGATAATGCTGCGATGAATGCAGAGTTTGGTAGTTGTTCTAGGTTCTAGTTTTGAAAGCCTGCAAAGCAATAAATGTCATTATATAAAAATGTCTCTTAACATACTTAGAGTAGACGGGTCATAAAATCCCTGGTCGAAGTTAAATGCAATTTTCTCTTGTTTCTTCTCCTTTATTATTAAATTCATATTTCTATGCAGTCCAATTCAGGATATCAGCTTTTACTGGATACTTTATGGCACAAGCAATTAGCTGTAACAATTGCTGCATCGCTCTAGTTTCGCTTTAGAACATGTTTATAATACGTCATTATACTTTCTAGAAATGTCTTTTATCAGTAGTTGCAATTTTCCGACTTTGTTACGAAGTAATCCATTTCAGTCAAACCTCCATTTATTGAGTGGGCGCCTTTCAAATGGAGGAATTCTGATTTGCCGAAAGATTTTAAGATGATTACATTATCACCACAATAAAATTACGGTCAATCAATTACGTCTCGACAGAATGTGGTTGATAGATTACAGTGCATTACATTGTGCTAATGTTGGTGTGAGTCGGCAAGGACACTTGAAATACTTCTTACAAATGTTAGTTAGCAACATATTTGTACAAAATAATTACGTACTGATAGTAATAGTTTGTTGCTGTATTGAGTTTTGGGTGAGAATGTATCAGTAAGGTTATAGTCTAAATGCCGGTGATGCTGAGCGAATGTAACACTGTTCAGACTCAAATTTGCAAACTTTTGACATTTTCTGGCCCTTAACTTATCAAAAATTTTAAATCATAAAGATTTAAGTTTTAAAAAGTATAACGTTCTCCACCTTAAAACGATACCTAGATAAACAAAAAGTAGCACTGTCAACGCGAATACCATTATGAAATCAAAATCAAAGTGTCAAGTAACAAATTCTGGATTTAATAAAAACTTAAGTACTTAAATAAGGGGCCGTATATTAGAAGGGTTTTAGACTCGGTGTCTTCGCTCTGTACATAAAATGTTGATGATTTATACCCATTTTAATATAAAGTCTGCTTCTGGTCACCGTGTAAATAACGAAGTCGTCTTCCTTGGCGACATCTTCTGGAATGATAACAAGGCAACGAGCCAAAAGGTATAAATGATTGAAGCACACTAGATGTCAAGCATTGCTGAAGTTTGGCTCTTGGGAAGGGTAGAAAATGCACACACATTTATTCCAAAGGTGAGAATCTGCATCTACTAGACGAATAAGTAGTAATGTCTACCTCGGCACATCCGATATTTACCTGTTCAGAACGAGAGGACGGGTTGTTTTTCCTGAGCTCTGATAGTTGGTAGATGAGGAGGTGGGCGATAAGGAGCCAAGAGGAGGTTGAAAGGGAGGGGCTAAGTAACATTAGCTACTGATTAATTATGGTATATCACTCACGTATGTTGCATGTAAAAAGGATGGTCCCGTTAGGACTTGCCGTGTATGTTGTATGTAAAAGGGATGGTTCCGTCAGGATTAGCCACGTATGTTGTATGTAAAAGGGATGGTTCCGTTAGGATTGTAACGTATGTTGTATGTAAAAGGGATGGTTCCCTCGGGATTTGCCACGTATGTTGTATGTAAAAGGGATGCTTTCGTCAGGATTTTCCACGTATGTTGTGTGCAAAAGGGATGGTTCCGTCGGGATTTTCCACGTATGTTGTATGTAAAAGGGATGGTTCCGTCAGGATTTTCCACGTATGCTGTGTGCAAAAGGGATGGTTCCGTCAGGATTTGTTGTACATGCTCATTGTTTCGTGGACACATATATGTCGACCAGGATTTAGTCCAATTCTTCTATCTTTTAAATTAAACATTCAGCAGTTAAATTTCGATAGTTTGTTTGCAAAAATTGTTTTGATGTCTTCAAATGAAAAGCCGATTGACAAACATGAACATTGACAGGAAGCTTCCACGAGTCACTGATTTTCAAATTAACACATGTAATATCAATATTCCATCCCTTATGTTCACTACTAATAACAAATTTATTTTTAAATCGACTTTCCAAGTCTGATGAAACTTAGATTGCAAATAGTAATAATTAATTCTTATTAACTGGCATAAATTATTCGTAGCACCCAATGTGACTTCCAAAAGGTGAAGATAAAAACCCAAATTACAGAGGTGGAATACATAAAAACAATTGACAGAGTCCTATCTCTTCTCTATGAATGTGGAGGATAATAAACTTTTGAAAACCATGCATTTAAACATTTAAAACATCATCTTTTGCTAAAGACAAATTACTATTCAGCAATAGACCTACCCTAGGTGTACTGTTATATACGGGATTTTACACTAGTATAAACAGCATCGCCCTTTCCTCTGAAAAGGCGACTTTTGTGAGTAGAAAAGTCGTATTCAGAATAGATGTGAATATTGGGGCCAAAGCTTCAGGGCAATAAAATGGTAAGAATTTAGACTAAGGAGTACACATGAGTGAATGTATTCAGTGTGTCATTATATAAACTTTACGGATTTCTGCTGAAGTGCTTGATGATTTCATGTTAATATCAAATATAGCATCGACAAAATCAAACGATATGTTGATAGAGAAAGAATTACTTTCGCGGATAATTTCTCAAAATACGGAATTCTTATTACCTGAACGAATGAGGATTTACGCATTTCTCATTAAAGCTGACATTTCTGACAAGAGTTGCGCTTTGTTATTTGACTACAATGAAATAAGATTTACGTTTATGTAGATGCTTGTCTTTTATCTCGTGCAACTTAATATAACTATTATTCGTCTTCAAATAAATGTATGATAAAAAAAACCATGGGAAACAAAATTAATGTACAAATGTCTTAGATTCTTTGTAAATTAGTTGTCCAGCCTCGACATTTTCTTTTTACAGACCTCCTCCCACAACCACTAGCATGTTCACCATGCAGCAGTGAGTCAAAAATGACGTAGGCAGGTTTCTAGGAAATAAATGACAATTTCAAAAGAATCTGAATTCACATTAATTTTCTGGTCCGTGTGAGTAATACTTTCTACCTGAGTTATTTCATAACGTTTGTGGTAAAAAAAACAGTTGCGTCGGAGGACAGGACTGGCATTAACATGTAAGGTGGTCTATTGTAGGCTACGTTTATTTTTGTATTAATCTTCATGTGTCTGATTGGTCATCCTGCAAATATGTCCCTCGCACTACGTATAGATCAGCAGGATAAAATATAAAGAAACATTCATCTCGTATTTTTTAGGGGGCGGATGATTCCATTAGGGAAGCAGTATCTGTTGTTCTCCATTTACGTTATTACGCCCAATACTACTTCATTAGAAAGTAACTTTCTAGGAGACAGTAAAACTGTCCATGGTACTGAAAAAATTACAAATTTCCCTGAAAAATATTCTGTATAAATTGCACACTAAAATGAGAAGTAAAATGTACTATACCGTAGAGCAAACGGTGTTAATCAAATTCCGACAGAAAAAAAAAAACTATGACTAGAGCATAATGTTAAAAGTTCAATAAGTTCTAATTTCTCTAATTTTATGACAAAATCTATATCGCACAGAATAGATCCATTCGGATTAATGGTAGTGAAAGTTTCGATAAAGCAGTCCAAAGTTGCCCTGTACTCGATCATTCCTGAATGGATGATTTCATGTGCTGTCTTTAAATATTATATAAATGGCATG
>JAECUM010044058.1:0-17785 GCA_016617855.1 Megalonaias nervosa
AGAGAGAGAGAGAGAGAGAGAGAGAGAGAGAGATAGGGTTTACCGATCCTTTTGCTCGACTCTGATTCGGTTAGGGCAAGCTCAGATTTGCAAAGAACTTGCCCATGCTTACGATTGGTCAGTTAATTTAAGGCGTACACTTTGGAAGTAATATGAATTTAAAAGTAACGACCGAAATTCTTTAGTCCAATTTTTCTTGCGAGAAGACAAAGTCTGGCTCCGGGGAAACCTAAAGAATAGTGTTTTTCTCGTTAAACAAGTAAAGGGACCAGGTGGCTGTCTTGTAAGGAAAGACAGGTTATAGTGCTAGGACGCACGATTTGTGAAAAGAAAACAGCATTAAGGAAACAGCTGTCACAGGAACTGACGGGGACAGTCCGAAGACGGAATTACGGAAAGAAATGAAGAGTTCGGAATAGAAAGATCAGGGGAAGAACAAGTATACACGTGGTGGTGGGGAGACGTGGGATACACGGCGTCAAGAGAGAAAGCGACGCTAGGTGATGCAAATCAGGCGTGGACATTGCGCTCTTTTCACCACTTGCAGCCATGATGAACGAATCCGTAATTGAACACTGCAGTTAAATTCCATTAATGTAAATCTGTTGAACTGAAGTTGCCACTTTTAGTTTATGTATTAACTAATTAAAATTTGCATTTTCTTGTTTAAGGGGGGGGGGGTCGTATTGTATTATTTCTTCTCAATAGTCTCTGTTGATGTTCTATCTATCCACTCACACCGGGCAATAACATCAAGGGAGGTCATCCTCAACATAACGACAGCCAAATCTAATTAATAACCCCTCTTTTCTAAGAAGGGAACGTAATATTTATAGTGTAACTTATCAGTTACATTGTAATCATACTATTATATAATCAGAGATTCGCAGACTTTCCCATCCTTAGTTAGGCTCGAGCAGTTTGTCAGATTGCCAATTCTAAACAATGTCTATTCAATGATTCTTTTGATGCATGTCGCCGATTTTATGGTGAATTGGCGGTACTCGTGAGAGTTCTTTGAGAATTTTTTTTTTTATTTTTTTTTTTTATTTTTTTTAAATTATTTTTAAAATGAGACATTAGTCTCCAACGATTAACCACCAGGTATTTTGTTCAATATGCGATTAATTTAGGAAGACGTAGCACCCACAGGTAGCGTTTATAATAAGTTGTTTACATGATAATTACAAGAGATTCAATACATACAAATTGGCAAACAATAAAATTGACAGAAGTAAGTGTTCTCGATATAATTTTCTGTCCTCAGATTCTCAAATATTTAGATCCATGTCACCGATTCGAAGATGATTACATCATAATTGTTAAGAAGACATGTGTTCACAAATCCCTTACTGTTGAATATAAACACATAATTACCAACAAATCCTTGACAAATGAACACAATCAAATCCTTACAGTTTCTTTATGCCTTTTCTTTAATTCTCTCTCTCTCTCTCTCTCTCTCTCTCTCTCTCTCTCTCTCTCTCTAAAAGAATCTAGCGATTTCTAAAATATTGTACCTATCTCTTTATACGTCTATATACATGTACCTGTCTCGTTTTTCTCTCCTAACTATATCTGCATTCTAACTCTTTCAAATCTACATATAAATCTATGCATATATTTACACATATTTTTGGTTAACTATAATTATCGGCATATGGTTTCAAGGCACCCACAGAGATTCAATGGAAACAAAAGTTTCAATAAATGTAACGCGACCCATTAAAATGTACCATATTTTATGTTATTGTTTTATGCATGTCGGGATATCATAACTGGGGCAAGCTCAAAGTTTACAAAGACAGGTTGAATTTTCCAGCCAGTGTGCCCCTAGCAAGATGACGTTTCTCTAATTTGTAAATACATATATCTATTTACAAATAATAGTATCATACATGTTAGAGAAGTTTTAATTCGAACCCAGGTCCGCGGGTAATCGTCATCCATAGCCTTGCCTGCACACACTAGTCCGTATTCCATCACGACTAAGCACAATTCACTTAAAAATGATACTACTGAGTCGGTGTTGTATGCACTCATGGCGACTCATAGCAGGGCCTATGCAAAAATCATAGCTCAGTCTCGCATCGTGCCATATGGTCTCACTGGATAGTTTCGTATTTTTAGATAGAAGGCATGAACCTAATTATCATAAGCCTAGCATTTATAAATTCACACATAAGCTAAATCTGTAATGTGGTTTAGATTTGCTTTCAGTTAGGTTTCAAAATGGGTTGGCTTGTTTGGTGGCTGCCTGTCACAGTTAGACTAGCATTGGAGATCAAATGCGTAACTTGGGCTGTAAATGAACAGCCGACTTGGCTTACCTATTTACGCATGTCTGCTACAGAGGTAAATATCTAAAAATCGAGATGGTTGAGGGGTGATGAAAAGTAAGCTAATTTGTTATAGTACTAGTGAACTTTATTCGTGCATAAGGCATATACTGATTCTTTTAGCTGCCTTGTCACAGGAAAATATTCAGAATAGCTCTTTGCTGTCAAAAATGAATGTTAAAAAGAGGGGTTGGTGGCAGTGTTGGTTCAGTATAAAAGCCACCAGTTGTATAAGGAATTAACCTGATTGCCGCAGTCAAAATCTCACATGCATGCTTTCTACAAAAATCATTAGTTTGTTTTTATTTGTATCTTCAGTGCAAATTATTCTCATTTTTCTCCAATAGGTCATTGTCGGATGAAAATTCACCAGATAAACTGTCCAGTGAGACCTATGCTGTGCCCCTGACGTGTGCGTTAGCCACACCACTAACTGTCTGGTACAATCATGAACAATCAAAACAATCCATAATTTGTTTTATAGATTAAATCAGTATAGTAGGAACACAAGACAATAGTTTATTCAGGTATTTAAGATGCGTTTATTTCAATTCGAACGCTGGTGTACATAAAAATTGAAAAAAAACCTCTGGTGTTCACAGAGGAAGATGATAAACACATTAACTTCACAAACATGTTACATATGTGAAACAAAATGTAAACTCAACTAATGTTTGTCACAATGTATGAAACTCAGTTTATGTTTGTTACAATGTGTGAAAATGAACTAATGTTTGTTACAATGTGTGAGAAAAACAGAAGCAAAGTGACCGTGACCATTTACTATACATGTGTAAAGATCCAGCAGATAACGAATGCAAATTGAAATTTGAATATCACAAATACATACCAATGTTTCATCTATATACCAACCGTTCATCAAAACATGCAATAAAATGACCAAAATGAAATTGCAAATCTTATTCCAAAGAACAACAAGAAATATATTTCATTTAGCAAGTGTTTCATAGTTGATAGGACCTAAATAAGAAACAGTTTAGAGTACTGTCTGATTTGTAGGCAAATGTAGATTTATGAAACAATCTCCAATACTGCTAGATAAAACTCTAAATTTTCAAAGACAATTAAATGTTTTAAAGAAATTCAGTCCTAATTAAATATTCAAGGAAGGACATTTATCCATTCGAATAGATGGATAAGTTTGAAACATTTAATAAAAGAGCTACACACAAGAAAATGCGTTACTCTTAACTTAAAACTTTAGCAATTCAGACGTATCAAATGAAAATTGCCAATATGTTCAAGATATTGAGAAACAGTTTCCTTTGAAACATTTGGTATCTACATAACTTTTGCCTCAAGAAATATGTGATTATGTGACGAGATTATGATTTTTAACGTAGCTTTAACAATTTTTCGGTCATATCACTACGATGTCTGCAGTGTGGCAGTTTATAGTGATGTCTAGCACTGGGGCATCATGCCGCAGACATGTAGCATGATGTCCCACCCAGTCACATTATCCTGACACCAGGCCGACCAGTCCTAACACTAACCTCTTAATGCTGAGCGCCAAGCGAGGCAGCCGTTAGTACCATTTTTGTAAGTCTTTGGTATGACTCGACCGGGGATCGAACCCACGACCTCCCGCATCCGAGGCGGACGCTCTAACCATTAGGCCACCGGAGCGGTCAAGAAATATAATTGATGCTATGTGATATTTTGAGGAATTTCGAAATGGCTGCATGAAAAATTAGAAATTAGATCCCGAATACTGCTCTAGTGCTTACGGATTAACACTCGATGCAGGTTGAAAGATATCAGGTAATCTGTGCTTACGGATTAGCACTCAATGCAGGCTGAAATATATCATGTTATCTGTTCTTCATGATTCAAAGTGTCATAAAATCTGTAATAAGCATTTTACTACATACGACACAGATTTGCTAAACAAAATCATGAATTCTATTTGGATAAAGATGGTCACATAAATAATGATGGTGAGTATACAGGGTCAAGATCCAGGTCAAGGACACTTAGTATCGAGATGCTAGCAGCTTTCACGCGCGAGTCAAAAGCCAATGAATCTGTTTTAATAATACAAGTTCCATGTGCAAGTGATGAAGAAATTCGATGGGCAGATGAAAATGCTTTCGAGATACTATGTGACTATAATGCATTTTTGGAATTGGATTTGGAAATTCCAACCCAGTTTCCATGGAAATGAAACACATTCAAAATCTTATCAATATAAATGTGCATGGTCACTTTGATTGAACTGTTGCTTTTTTAATAATGTTTGGAGGATGAAATGTCAGGGGCCATATATCATGTAAATTATGTTTTGGAATGATGGAAATCCAATTTGCATCAAACAGACACCAAGTTCATCAACCTGAATCCATAATATAAGTTTGATTGAAATACAACAAACTTTGAGAAGTCTTTGCTAGAAAAACAATGTCATGAGGATGAGAGATTAGTGGAAGCCTAACTTTTTAAACGAGATTAAATACATAAAAGGCACTTGTAAGTCTAGGAAGACAGAGTTCATGTCAAAGAGAGTAAGAATATGTCGATTGGTTCTTGGGCTATGCCGGTTGCGGACAACTACATCCCATGTAAAGATATGAAGTCAATTGTGGAGTTCTATAACTCTGTCCAAAATAGAATCGACGATAGAAAACCCACAAAATCAAACCTGGAACTATGAATCAATCTACTTACCAAACTGCATGAGACCAGGATCTGCAGGTTTTGAAGGATCTTTTTTTTTTAAAGAAGACTAACTTTTATAGATAAAGGGCAATAACTCAGTCAAAATGGGACTTGAAATGATAAAACATCAGTTACCTCAACTACAACACAGCATCTAATTATGTCTAAAAGGTTGCAGAACTTTGATGACAGATTGATACAAACGGGTTATTATTATGGCGATCTCGCATCTAGATTCGTGGGCCCCTTCATGAATAACACTATTACTGAAGATGTTGATTGGTGGTTACTGGGGTAAAAACGTACTGGTACTGAATCTATTATATGCATAATGAAAAATAGCCTGGAAATAGGACATTCACTACACAAATATACATTTTCAGATACAGTTAGACCGAAAACTGAAAAGATACAAAAGATCCTGATTGATGATTATAGGGGTAAAACCGTATGGGTACTGAATCTATTATATTCATGAGGAGAAATACTACGGAAATTTATATTTTCATATACAGTTAGTCCGAAAACTGAAAAAAAAAATACATACAGTTGTGTTACTTAAAAAAACGTAGCTTTAACATAGATTAGAATACAAAGCAGGATACAAAAGCAACAAATTTCAAAAAAGACTCCATCAAACTGATAAACAGCAGTCTATTTTTGGTAAGCAGATGAAAACTATAAGGAGAAACACCTTATCAAAAATATGCACTTATGAAAATAAAGTGTTAAAATGCCAGAACGATCCATCGTTTTCTTGGAGCACAATTCTTTTAAATGATGTAATTCTGGTCAGTTTGAAAACAAGAAAATATAATTATCGATTTACGGTCGATGTACACCGTAAGAGCAAGCATGGAGCTGATGTACAAATGTTCTTTTTTGCTAAAGGTTTGAGTTTACACTGATGTTTCTCTGAGTAAACCATATCTCAAAATATTCACAACTCTGTGATAGGCATTATGGCCTTTCATTGCTTTAGATGTTCCATTTGCCTAGTATTTTTGTATCAACCGTTTTAAAAATAACGGGTATTCTGTTATACATACACATGTAGACAATAAATTGTTTGCTTCAGGTTCTAATGGAGCAGTGATCCATCCGTATATAGATATGAATTGTAATGAACATTAGGTATGTACGATTTGCAGGGTCGTGTTTTGTATTGCATGGCATGAAGTACTAATATTCTGTCCGAAAATGTTAACAATCAACTCATGCAAAAATGAAAGAAGAGAAAAAAAAAAAAAATAAAATATACGGGTTTCAAGTGTTAATTTCGCGAAATGTGGACACTTGGTGAGTGGCGCAAAATTAATGTATTTCCGCTTTATTGAATCTTTCAGTAGAAAATAACTGTTCTCATGAGGTCCTTGAAAGAGAGAAAACATGGAAAATCAAGCAAAGTGAATGCTGATGTTTGATTATCTCTCTCTCTCATATACACACAAATAAAGCTATAAAAGAAGAAAGTTTTCCAAATAGCACCAGGGTTTTCAATTCCTTCTGGAGGGCTCCGGTGCCCTAGTGGTTAGAGTGTCCGCCTCGGATGCGAGAGGTCGCGGGTTCGAATCCGGACCGAGTCATACCAAAGATTTATAAAAGTGGTACTAACAGCTGCCTCGCTAGCCGCTCAGCATTAAGAAGTTAGTGTTAGGACTGGTCGGCCTGGTGTCAGGATAATGTGACTGGGTGGGACGTCATGCTACATGTCTGTGGCATGATGCCCCAGTGCTAGACGTCACTATTAACTGCCACACTGTAGACATCGTAGCGAATTAACTGCAGAATTGTTAAAGCTAAGTTAAAAATCCAACACACACACACGCACACAAACTTAGTTAATTAAACTATTTATTGAATTTTACTAAACTTGTTGGTTTTGTTTTTTCTGTAACTTTCTTTAAGACCATATAGTCGCAACAATATATATATATATATATATATATATATATATATATATATATATATATATATATATATATATATATATATAAAACTGCAAAAACAACCGCCGGGCCTCTCTTTCCTGTTCGTCCTCCTCCAACAACTTAAAGAACAAAAGCCGCTACTGCAACTACTACACTACTGACAAATAATTTCAACAACTATTAATACTACTATTAGAACAGCTAATGTGTCTGCTTTTGCTACTGCTAACAATAACAATTACTATTATTATTACTACTACTACTAATAGTAATAATAAAATAATAATTATAGTACTACTACAATTACCACTCATTATAAATATGACTAACAAAATATTTTAGTCATGCTTCTCCACTTCCTACACGAGTTGTATAGTGCCATTTTAGCGTCAATGGGACCTTAACGTTAAAAATGGGTATAGCAAAACTGGCGTCAGTAGGAATTTAACATGGGAATGTCACCCGGAGGTCAATGGGAATTGAACGTTGGTGACGTCATGGGGTTTATAAGGTCAAAACTATTTGTAAGGTGAAATGTTTTTGTTGGGACAAAGGGTTGATAGGGACAAACATAGACATACAGAAACAAACAAATACACATCCAAACACACAGAAAGGGGACAGAGATGTTCCAAAGAAAGACTCACAGACAGAATAGAGACTCCAATAAGAGAAGTCTATTGTATGGGTACAAAACATATATTCAATTATATACATGGGCTCTCTGGCCTGTGCTATAGTCTAAGCACTATCCATTTAATACATACAAATTTGGACATAGAACAAACCTATTCACAAGTTATCTATTTCTTGGTTATAGAAAATGCTTTTAAAAATTAAAATTCATGCCTTCAAAAAACACTTTATATACAACGTATATGCATTTCATGAAAGAATGACACTATTCATACTACAATTAATGTCCATTTTAAAGAAAAGACTAAAACAAAACAAGTAACAATCAAATAGGACAAAGTTCATATTTCTCTATGTCCGTCACACACGTTGTTTAAAATCTGGTCAGCTACTACTTGTGTATCACAATAGATGTTTCATATCACGTACTCCCTTTCATTCGTAAATCTGCTGTTATGTCCATTGCGCAAGGTAAACTTATCGATAAGCAGATCAATGGCAGTTATTGTCTTCTTCCCTTGGAGGTACAGCGTATGCCATATGAATGGTCACTTTTCCATCGGTAAGGTCAAATTTTTCTCTCATCGTCTGTGCGTCTTCAATAGTCCTCAATAGTTTGGAAGAAGTTAATTCTGCAGGTGTTCTAAACCCGAGACATACATGAAAGTTCATACTGTTGTAATACATAGATAGGCTCAAACGACCTCGATCTTTGACTTGGCACTGACGTTTGATTTCCTCTAACAGTGAGTCAAATAAGTCCGCAATGAAACCTGCTGCTTCCTTGGTTGGAACGTCAGACGCAAAGTCTTTAAATTTCACCGTGTAGGTGTAAGTTGCCGTCCTTAATTTTCTCAAAGTCGCTGTCTGAGTCATTTGGATGCTAAAATACTCCTTTAGGTCTACTGAATCCTTTTCTTTCTTGGACGCACTTTGATGTGACGGTATGGTGGTGAAAGAGGTCAATGATGTTTGTTCCTTCTCTTTTTCATCTGCGTAGAGTGTTCAATCTTTCTCGGCGTTTGTCCTCGCAATGAGGTGTCGTTTGGATGTAGTCCCTTTTTATACTGGGTGATATCAGTGTGTCCATAAGGTAAAGTCTTGTAGTATGGAAGTCCCATTGGCTGCACATAGTTTTCAATGGTGGTAGTAAATAAACAACTTAGATTTGGTACTGCATTGGTGATGGGATCGTGAGGCACAGCATCGCATTCGAGTTTTCTCTCGCATGCTACTTGCTGTATGAAAGGATTCATCTTTCTTGCTTGTCAATGGTTGTCACAATGAACTATCGGTCTTGGACGTTCTCCCTTTTTATGTGCTGACCAATATCGGCGTGTCTGTACGGTAAAGTGAAGTGGTTGGGAAGTCGCACTCGCTTCTGGTACACGATTTGATACACTTTTCCAAAGGCCGACTGACGATTTGGTGTGTGGGTAAACGTACAATCTTGTGAGGTTGGTAGGTGGTCACTTTAAAATCTCGATCATCTCCAGACTGCAAGGCTTCTTTCAATACCCCAAAGTTCACTACTTGACTGGTGCGATAACTGAGAGTCAATCCTTTCATTCTACACTCGGTGTGCACTTCTCCTTTTTGGTCCCGGTATTCGTAGCCGTAATTTGTGGGACCGCCACTAGCAAAACTTAGAATTTTGTCGTCAGGGTGCTCATCCGTCCAGGCTCCTATACGGTCTCCTTCGATTTTAGGGTAACGATGATCATCAGGACGTTGAATGTAGATGCAACTGTCCGTGTCAAATTACAGGACGAGATCTCCAATTTGGTGTAGGGTTTCGTACAGTTTTAAACGAGGATGGGGTGTCACGTAAGCCGTGACGATGACATTTCCAAATTCGTCGGCTTCTACAAAGTCCAGTTCTTCTTCGTTATTGACTAAGATCAAGTCCACGCGAACGACGTCCAAGTGTTTCATGACTTTAGTTTTGTCGTGAATCATCTGGAAGTGGCGGGAAGGTTCTGTAAAATACTCCGTCTTTGGTAGACACGGTCGTTGTGCCATTTTGCCCCACAAGCAATTCAACATCACTGTAGCAAACGATCGCCTTCCTTCGTTTTTCTCCACATGGTCTAAACTGATGCCCTCCTGGTCAAAGTATTTCTCTTTTGAATTTTCTTTTGGTCTTTGGGAGTTTGGCACCAGGAAGGATAGCCACTGGCTTCTTGTTTCAGTTTCAAAAAGGCATCCACGAAGTTTGCGAAAGTGCCTTTCTGAGTTTAGTTGCCCTTGTGGTATTTTTCTGTTTTGGGAAAGTGGTAAATGTCGTACACTTCTAACACTTGGTATCCCAGGTCCAGAGCTTTGAACAATTCCATGCTGACCCATTTTCCCGTGAAGGCGCGTTCTTCCTGGGTCTGCTGCCAAGGTTGGTCTTGGTTGTACGTTTCGGCACAAGTAGGGCACAAAGGTTTTCCTTGGCAATGATGAGGTAAAACAGGATGGCAAAAGTCCGTGGGAGGCAAGACTTTGCATTTAATCAGTCCTTCGTACTGTCGAATGTTGTCCAGGTCGGTGTGTTCCGTCAGCAATTGCGGGTACTCTGCGGGAATATTTGCACACGTAACGATACGGCGAACACACGTCCAAGTATTTGATTTCTTCTCCTTTCTCCTCGTCGGCTTGGTACAGCAAACAGGTGGCATTCGTCCGTCCTCCTTACAAACTGTCCCTCGGGTTTAGTGGGTCCACCAACTTGTACCTTTCCACGATGCGTTTAAATTTGGGATCGGTTTTCAAACTGCGATCGTACTCGTGTTCCCACATTTCCACCACTTGGTATCCTTGCTGTTGGATCCATTTGTCTTCCTTGTCGCACAAGTAATGTAACCAGAGTAGTGCTTTGACCAAGTACTGACGTATGACAAAGTTGGTCGTTTGAGGGCTTATGACAGCCAGGGTGTTTTCGGGCATGAATCGTTGGCGGTACACTAAGGAATACGCTTTGGCAATGATGCAGGCTTCTTTCAAAGGATCGATGCATCCGTGTTCCATGAACAGTTCTCGAAATTTTCCACAGCAACGTCGTAACATTTCCACGTCGGAACGACAATACTTTAGCATATTTCCTGAAAGTCGAAGGGGTCCGAGGCGTGAGAGAGGTACCAAGCGTAAAAAGCTTCTCGTTGTTTGGTGCGCATGTTGTCGGGGTCGTAGTTGTGACCATCAGGCAAATGGGGCAGAACGGCGTGTTGATTGGCTTCGGTATTGAAAAAGTGCGGAAAATAGCCTTTATGCATTTCTGTCATTCCAAACGTTTTAGGCATTCAGCTCAATGGCATGGCAAAGTAATTCATCGAATCATTGAACTATACTTGTCTCACTTGCATGGAAATGACTTTGGCTCATTTCAAAGTGACTTTAGGATGCTAAGTCGTCTTGCAATTTTTGCATTTCAGGAATGCTACAGGGTGTTTCTTTGGATATCCCCGCTTGTTGTAACAGGAGTTCTGCTTCTCTATGTTTTTTTTTTTTTTTGGTTTTTTTTAGCTCGGTGCGATTTTCGAATGTTCTCCCAGGTTCTTTCCCATTTTGCCGTGTCGTTCTTGTGGACATACGTTCGTCCCACCACGATGGCACGCGTTAAACACATCTTGTCTTGAGGGTTGTTAATTTGGACGAGACTCGTTTTGGTGCTGCGAAGGTCGTCTACCAATAACACCTTTTTGGGTCCGGTCCCTATAGGAAGAGGAACGTGGTCATAAACAGTGTCGCTTTTCCATCGGTGATGTGAAACATGTCGTTGGATTGTTGCACGTGTTGAATCTTGTCGATGACTTTGGAAGCTATCAATTCTGATGGGATGATAAACTCGATCCAAACGGGGAACTTTAGACTGTCGTGATAAAGGGAAAGTCTCAAGCGATCGTCTTCTTTGGCCTCACATTGCCTTTTCATTGTGGTTCACAAAAAATCCCACACATCGGCGATGAACTCTTATGCATTCGCATGCGGTACGTCGGACTTGAAATTTTTAAACTTCACCTTGTACGTGTAGGCCGTGGTTCTAAATTTTCTAGAGGAGCGTTTGCCGTCTCTCGAATGTGGTAGTACTTTTTAGGGTTTAGTGGTGGTGGACTTTGGTTTGATGTAGACTCTTAGGGCCTGGATTCTTGCTTACTCATGTCAACTTCATAATCACTGGCATGGATCTGAGCCAAGACTTCAGCTACTGTACGAAACGATAGGTCACGTTTCTGTCTCTTACTTTTTTCTCTTTTCTCCACGAAGTGATGCGATCGTTTTATCTTGAGTTCAGAAAGTCAGATGACTACATTTTAAACGTCATTGTCCCTATATCAATGTCAGACCAGCGTCTTCCCTGTATAAAGTATTCATTTTACTCTCAATCCGGCCAGAAAGATGGAACAGCCAACACAGATCGAACATCTGATCAGAGCTTTGCGAGGTGTCATACGAAGGTTTTCTTCAGAGAAGCAGACGGATTACTCACCCTCCTTTCGAGATAAAAGTCAAGATACTTGCTATATCTGTCAGAAGAAAGGGCATTGGTCTTCTGAATGTCCACAAAGTCACAAAGGCAAGACAAGCGTCAAAAGAGACAAAAGTCAAGATACCTGTCATCATTGTCAAAAGAAAGGACATTGGTCTTCAGACTGTCCTAAGAAACAACAGGGGCAGGAGGGATAGCGGTATTCCGATCACGAAGAAGAGCTACCTTCCAAAAAGGAAGAACCATGACACGTCAAGAAAGAAAAGAAAAGAAGGCGAGAAGAAAGTGAGGAAGAAAGAGGGTGGGGAACCTGTGAAAGTGAAAAAATAAAGAAAGGAAAACAGAGAGAATGAAAAGACAAATAAAGAAGAAGCTAATGAACTTTTAAAAGTGATGTGTTGTGACATTGGATTGTAAATTTGTACCAGAATATAACAGAAAAAAACTTACGTGTATCTTGATTTTGATTTTTAGAATAAGGACATACACTCACGCACTCACACACGTCCACCATGGCAAAATTAGGGATTTTGAGTTTTAATTGATTTTGGAAAAATGAATGATATCTCTTTTCGAAAGAAGTGGGTGGCCCTGAAAAGGACCGTTGGGTGTTTGTTGTTTACAAAACAAACTCAGGAACGAGACGTAATCAGTTTTAACTGTCTTATCCCTTTGCCACGGCCAAGGCCTAGTTCTGGACCTTCTCCTGTCGATGATTTGGAAGAAATCACTATGGTTGGTATCTCAGGCGTAGTAAGTGTGTGAACAGGGTTTGACTGTTTGGCTTGGGAAAGTCTTTTTCTCTTGGGTCGTAATAAAGATGTCTGATACATTTGTTTCAGACTCCTTAACTCTACCAAAATGTCAAAGAGTGACACCGTTTGACTTTCACTGTCCTCCTTATCTTATAGACCTTGTTTCTTCTCTGCTTCTTCTTCCTCCTGTCCTTTCCTTCTTGCAGCTTCTTCTTCTCGTTGTTGCTGTTGAAGGAGAAACGCTTGTTCTGCTTCTTTCTGCTTTTGCAAAAATTTCTCCAATTATTCTTTCTGTCTCTGTTTAAAATCCTCGACGTGTGGTAAGTAAGGAGAAGGTGGCGAAGGTACCGGAACAAATTCTTGCGAAGAAGAGAGAAAATCCACAAAATCCCAATTAAAATCGGTCTCCTCTAGAAGTAGGACCGTGTTGGCTTTGGTAGCCGCTGCTATGCCATCACTTCTCGTCTCTACAGCCGGTGCACCCCAATTCATCGTCTTCTTAGTTTCCGTCATGTTCAAACTCTATCACATAGATTCACTGTGCACAGACGCTAGCGCACCTATATACTGAATGTGACGTCACCGGCAGCTCTCTTCGGATTGGAAGACAGACTCCGCTCTATGACTGAATTTTGTAACGCGTATTAGGATTGGCGAAAGAACTCAATCCGTTTCAATCGGTTCTTACATTATAAATAACCGCGGTTCACTTCATTCCATTCACCTGTTCTCGTCACAAGATGTGGACGAACGTAGAATCGTCTACCCTCCTATGGTCGATGCTGTTCAACCCGGACTATCCTATGTATGTCAGATCATTATGGGGTATCACCCAGGTCACCGAAACGGCCCTTTGAAAACGAAGGATCTATGTGGAGAGGCAAGGATGTCTGAAGAGAGTTGTAATCTACGGTCCAAAGGTCAGATAAGCTTGAGGAAGAGAAGAAGATCCGTGCGATTCTGTCTATGTTAATGGAATGGTGTTAACAAAAAGAAAGGAAAAAGAAAAAAACAACAACAAAAAAAATAAATAATAAAAAAAGATATCAAAGGCCCTTTTCAGGGCCACTCCATTGCCTCGAAGAGAGATATCATTGATTTTGCCATATGCGTGTCTTTGGTTATTTGTTTGTTTGTGTATTTGTTTGTTTCTTTATGTCTATCCACGACAGACTAGCTGGACTTAACACGTTCAGCCAATCCTCATATCCAGTTATATGTCCCGCCCAGCCAAGCGTTATTATTCGTATAGTTTCACCGCTAAACTAAATGAACTTACCCGCCACCCGCCACCCACTACCCACCTTTTTTCCTGCTGTAACTGTTTGCTGTTTGGCCCGATTGAGGTCAGCCACTTGCAACATTGTTGCCAATGTCCGGTGCCGTCACGTCACCTCACCTGCTCCATTCCTATTGACCCTATACAAAACCTACCTATGTTAAATTCCCATTGTCCATAGACAGATCCGGGGATTTTGCCCATGTAAACTCCCATTGTCCCTAGACAGCTCCAGAGCCTTTTTTACTGGGATTTCCATTGTTTCTAGACAGCCCCCTATTACTACTTATATGTTTATTAACACAATGAACACCATTCCCTACTGGAAGTAACATGTATCTACTAATACTACTGCTACTACCACCACGACAACAAACACTAACGCTACTATTGGCCTGGCTTTACTCGAAACGTTCCTGTATATATATAATAGTAAATGGTGCAAAAAATAAACCCTTACCGTTCTTCACATGAAATATTGAGGACCGTATTTGCCTGGAATTCGAGACATCTTGCGATGACTCGAAATCTGAGTTCAGCACTGGCGTGGTTTCCTATGACGCACGGCTTAGCAACGATCACATTGGTGATCAGAAAAAGTTGACAACACTCCTTGAGCCACATTGTTGCGTAGAGTTTATGGGACCTGACCTATGAATAGTTCATATGAAGTCAATTCACAAACAGATCATATGTACTTTTAGGTGTGTTCATGTGTAAAGACTCAAAGTCCAATCACAAAGGAAGTGCAACGGAATCAACATCTGAGCACGCCGGTTTTACATAAATGGGTAGTCTGTTCTATTTTGCTTCCTCTATATCCGGAAAAATTAACGCAGAATGGCAACAATTATGGGTCACGCCGTGCACAGGTAGACACCTATACAAAAAGCAAAATAACGTAACTATGAAATAAAATACCCGATCATGAAGGGCCCAGACGAGGAGACTATAACAAATAGAATTAGAATATGTTCAGACGTCATTGCGGGACAGTAAGTACAAATTGCCCCCACCGCAATGCTCAGGAAACACTCGACCATCTGCTAAGAATGTGTCTCTATAATGGTCAGGAAAGGGCAGAATTACACACAACATAAAAACATCGAAGAACGAAGCACACACCCAGAGTTACTGGATGTAAAAAGAAAACAAAACAAACTTGGGATGGACATGCAATAACATACTATAATTCATAATTTGAGTTGGAAAAAGAAGAAAAATTTAAAATGATAGATGAAAACAACAAAACACAGGTCCCGAGGGAGAGAGGTCTGGTGATTCGAGGCCCGCCATGGCAAGAACTAGGTCGCAAACACGATACCACCCCAACCCCACAGGTCTCGCTATGTCAATGACATAGACAGAAGGCCACGCGAGCAGGCGGAGAGAATACACACAATCGCACAAAAAACCAGCAACATAAGATAAAACAATAAAATCAACTTAAACACTTTGACCCCAACTCATCTTGACCGAATGTGTGTGTGTGTGTGTGTGTGTGTGTGTGTGTGTGTGTGTGTGTGTGATTTGGATTTTTAACGTAGATTTTAAAAAAATTCAGTCATATCGCTACGGTGTTTGCAGTATGGCAGTTTATACTGATGTCTAGCTCTCGGGCATCATGCCGCTGACATGTAGCATGATGTCCCACCCAGTCACATCATCCTGACACCAGGCCGACCAGTTCTAACACTAACCTCTTAATACTGAGCGCCTAGCGAGGCAGCTGTTAGTACCATGTTTATAAGTCTTAGGTATGACTCGTCCCGGGTTTGAACCCGCAACCTCCCGCATCCGAGGCGGACGCTCTAACCCCTAGACCACCGGAGCGGTCTCTTGACCGAATGATCATAGGAATTGATTTGTCGACGAGTCAGATCGAATGTCAGCTGAACAAGGAAGTAATCTAACAAACACCCAGATAGAACCGTGAAAACTAAACATAATCACCATAACTCGTAAAATTAACGCAAGCCAGAGGGTAAGTGGATCGATAATACTAGTCCTGCCAACTTGAGAATTAGTACTTTGACATGATACCAACCAACGCCCACCCCCTCACCAGGTTCACCATGTAGAAGAGATAGACCAAAGGTCAAGTGAACAGGGGGAAAGAGTAAAATAATAATAATAATAATAATAATAATAATAATAATAATAATAATAAAAATGATGATAATGTTACGAGTCTATGCTCTTAAAATATGTAACAGAAAAGAGTGAAGACAACAAGCTTTGTAAAATTTTAACAAATAATTTATTTCCCTAGAATACAAAGTGAAAAATTAAGAAAAAAAGAACTTTACGGCTTTACGAATTAATTCCAAAAATATTCCAAGAATAAAAATAGAAGTCCTAGTTATAAAAAGTCCCGAATGAAACCGAGTTCGAGTCCCTATGAAATCCGAAACTGAAGGCGATGACGTCTGCTGTGGTCAGCGAAGTGCTGCTGTGTCAACAATCTCTTGTTGAATCACAGAAAATATTATTCCAGTTTTGAATTCAGTATTTATTCCCAAAAATGTCTCTTTCCAAGAATTTGTCAGAGCACTTTTGTATTTCCAGGGAAAAGAATCACTTGAATTCAATAATTTGAAGAAAATTAAATTCAACCCAAACTGGTAACAACATAATACAACTTAACATGTCAAGAGTTTTAAGCCTCACTGAATAACCTTTTATCAAAACAACAGTTATACATTAATTAAGACGCAAAACAGATTCCTAGATGAGGGTCAAAAGTTCATTCTTCCGGAAACATAGAAGTTTGTACCAATTGATATATGATACGTGTCACGTAGTCCAGCTATGACCTTGATTCAACTTAATAATTCTTACTCTGAGAAAGATAAAAATAGCAAATAAAAAAGGGTGTTTACGAAACCTGTCACTGATTTTGGAATAAGGTCAAGAACTAGATTCAATGTTTCTATTATTAGCTGTTTATAAAAAAAAAAATCAATATCAATCCTGGACAACGTCAAATCAAGTAAACAATGTTACATTACAATAGCATGTAATGGAATTTAATTTTTTTTTAAAACAATCAAACAAACAATTAAATTAAATATACATAACAAATAATAATAATAATAATAATAATAATAATAATAATAATAATAATAATAATAAACCAGGAATAAAAATAAGGATCCCGTATCCAGGTAACAAACGGAAAAGGTAATTAAAGTTAGGCAACCAAATGAACAATCAGGTAAGGTCAACAGCAAACGAAGAAAAGGAACAAACGCATCGGACGAAGAGCAAGTAAAGAAAATGAGGCAAATAAGAAGCAGAAGACAAAAAACCACCGAGCCAGAAAATAACGAAGACACACCATGTAAGAAGAATATAGGAGACAACAAATAAAGAAGACACATTTACCTCTAGAAAGACAACATCAACGAAGAAGAGCCTGATTGTCCACCCTAGGAGAAATTGCCACTCCCCAAATCTAAAATCTACACCCAAATACAAAATCTACACCCAAATCTAAAATCTACACCCAAATCTAAAATCTACACCCTAGGACAGGAAAGTGCCACTCCTCAAATCTAAAATCTACACCCAAATACAAAATCAAGATCAATTCGCACAACTGGAATTTATACATTATAGCACACAAAATATATAACCTACAAAAGCATGCAAATCAATAACCTACACTGTATGGCATCAACTAGTAAAACATT